>VMDO01004282.1:0-127844 GCA_007922755.1 Pedetes capensis | reverse complement strand
GTACTTACCCATAAGGTTATTGTGAGAAGTAAATGGTTTTTTATAAAGCTCTTAAACTGATGCCTCAGGTAGTCATGGTGGCACACACCTGTAATCATAGCACTTGAGAGGCTGAGACAGGAGGATCGTGAGTTCAAGACCAGCTGGGGACACACAGTGAGACCCTGTCTCAAAAAAAAAAAAAAAAAAGCAAAACAAAAACATAAACAAAAAAACTCTAAAAAGATTCTGGTGCCTGGGCAATTATAAGTACCATTGTCCCGCAGTGTGCAAGGGGACTTGGCCCCAGGACTCCCTGAGGATTTGAAATCTGTGAATGCTCAAATTTCCTATAATAAAAATGGTATTGTATTTTGCACAGAACCCATGCAACTCTACCCACCCTGGCCCAGCCACCTACTTTAGTTTTTTGTTTGGTTTTGTTGTTACTATTTGTTTGCTTTGTTGTTGAGACAAGTTCTCCTGTGCATATCAGGCTGGCCTGAAACTTGCAATCCTTCTGCCTCTGCCTCCTGGGTGCTGAGATTATAAGCATGCACCACCTTGCCCCTCTATTTAGTTACTTTTTTAAGGTTGAGGATTGAATCTCCCATATACTTTAAATCATCTCTAGTATTACTTATGCCTCATGATGTAAATGCTATATAAATGGTTATTATACTTTGTGTAGGGACTAGTGACAAGAAAAGAGTCTCTATATGTCTAGGACTCATGAAATGTTTTTCTAATATTTTCCATTCACAGTTGGTTGAGCTCATTCTTCTCTCTACTCTCCATTTCTTCTCTACCTCATGGCTCCTTCTTGCTCCTCCTTCTAAGCCACCTTGGCCTTTGTTGTTAGGTCCCGTTAAGTACAGCAGAACAAAACAGTGTGCCGTGTACACGATCTTTTTATGTTTGAGCCCATTGTTGCAGCTACTATGCTTCTTCTCATTTTTGAGTCATGCTACATCAGCAAAAGGAGGTCCCAGGGGCTTTACTCCATTCCCATTGTTAAGGTTGACTCAACTTTGAGAAGGCAAATCTTCCCTAGTCTTTTCCTGAAGGCCTTCTAGCCTGGAGGTCTCATTTTCTGGCACTATATTTGACAGTGCTACTCTGCTGTTCATAGGGGTTTCAATGGCTAATTGTTCCAAGAGTGGGCTGCCAGGTTCTTCTCCCTAGTGTTAGTGAGGAAGTTCAGCTGAAACCTGTCTTCCCTGGGTGGAGGGACAGGTATCTGCTAGTATCTGAAATACTGGTGGCATAGCTTTTAGCACCACAGCAACACGAAAGCCCCCACGTCAGGACAAGCTGACAGACACATGGCAGTCTTGACCTCTACTCAAGCAAATCCCACCTCTTCCCTCATGTCTCACTGCTCCTTGTGCCTTCACTCCCTTCTCATGACTTAATGATGCTCTACTATCAGTGCCCAAAATTCTACACATTTCATTTTCTTTTAAATCTTTAAAAATATTATAACAGTGGAAAAATACACATAACATAAAATTTATGTCAACAATGTTTTTTCTTTTTTCCCCCAGCAATTTTTATTAGTAACTTTTTAGTGTACAACTTAATGGGTTTCATTCTGTTTCTTTATTCAAATTGCTCAGATAACTCAATAGTCCTGCTTATATTTCCACAGGAAACTATTTCAATAGCACTGACTTAAGGACTATCTGCCTTGGGGCACTGTATCCCAGTATCTGCCCAGGTGATACAAGCCTGTACTTTCTGGGTGAGTCCACCTTGGGCATGGAATGGGGGCTGGTTTCATAGGAGACATCCATTATACCTAGCTTAGAAATGATGCCCCTTCGGAAAGGCTTTCCTTAGCTTTTCTACCCTGAAATCCACTAACCATAGCATTAAGCCCCTGGGATTGCCATGGGGTGCAAGTGTATTTGTCCAACTCAGCAGAGACTCAAATGTACAATAGTTTAAACAAGTCAGAAGATCATTTCTTGCTCATATATCAGATGGGAATAAGCAGTCCAGAGCAGGTATGATGGGACGAAAGCTCCTTCTGACTTGTTGTTCTGTTATCCCTGGGGTGCTGTCCTCATCTTCACGGATCAAGCCGGATTCTTCATGCATTGAGCGAGATTCTTCAGGGATCAAGCTAGATTGCTACCATGTTCCAGCCAGGGGGAAGGAGAAAATGTACTTCTCTTTCCTTTAACTGCACTAGCCAACGTTTGCACATATTGCTTTGCTTACTTCTCACTGTTGTTGTTAGGTGCCCTCGAGTTGAGTCCAACTCATAGCAAACCTATGTACAACAGAACGAAACATTCTCTGACACTGTGCCATGCCTGGCACTATGTCAGTTCTTCTCTGCTATTCACAGGGTTTTCAATGGCAGATTGTTTCAGGATTGTTTCAGGAGTGGGCTGCCAAATCCTTCTCTTGCACTTCTCATTAGCCAGAACTTAGTTGTAAGGTCACAACAAACTGCAAGGCAGGCTGGGTAATGGGAACCTCTATTGTGGATGGTATGTGCCCAGCCAGAAGTTGGGAATTCTGTTACTAAGGAGGAAGAGAACAATGGGTGTTGAGGGACAATGGTGCTACCATTCTGTGATCCATTTTTGATGTCTGTCCATCATTCGGTTTTCTACCTCCTCCTGGCACACTCCTATTCCTGGTGCCTTTCCTGCAGGTCCCTATTGCTATCTCCACCCTTAGTGCTTAACACCCAGTATCTCCTGGGAATCTCCTAACTGATCCTGCTGCTTCCAGTCTTGCCGTGTGATCGTTGTGAGGAGCAAATTCGATCAGATGGTTCCAATGTTTAGAAAGTCTTCAATGCCTCTCACTGCTCACAGCAGTGGGATTTAAAGTGCAGATTTCTGATCCCTGAAGTTAGCAAACTTTGCACATAGGTCCATTTTTCTGAAGAGAAATTCAGATTCTCAAATGGGTCTGTGAGACAGACTCCTCATGTTCCGGGCTCTAGTCCAAATCCCTAATGTCAACATGCAAGTGAGACAGTCTGCCTCCTTCCCTCTTGAATCTCCTCTACTGTCACTTCTCCCACAAAACCAAAACGGAAGCCACCTTAAATTCCATTGCCTGACAGGCAGTGCTTTTTCACATATGACGTCTTCTCACCTGTTGCCCTGGCAAACTCCTACACATTCTTATAGCTTAGCTATAAAGCTCCCTCCTCCACTAGGCTTCCTTGAGCCCCCTGGCTGAGTCAGTCTCCACAGCCTCTTCAGACTTAGTCCCTTATCCCAGGATTGGGATGTAGTGTGGAACTTTTAGTGTGTGGAGCCTAGTGGGAGGCCTTTAGGTCAATTGGTAGCATGTCCTCAAAAGGGATTAAGGTATTTCTCATAGGACCCTGCTTAGTTGTCACAAGACTGAGACTGGCCCACCCAGCTCTCTGGCTTCTTGTATCCATATGATCCTTTCCTGCCACACATGCTCCTGCCATCTGTCAGAGGGCCCTCACCATATCCTGCACTATGCTGACTGGATTTTCAGTCTCCAAAACTATGAGTCAAACAAACCTTTTTCTTCAGAGTTGCCTTCCTTGGGTGTTTTGTTATAGCAACAACAACAACAAAAAATGGACAAACACAGATCTGTATGGCAAATTTCCAAGAATTAACAGCAGAGAAATGCAAAAAAGTTTTGAGACAGAAGATTGAGAGGCAGCATTTTAATATACAAATAATAAGGACAGGCCAGAGCCTTGCTACTTGAAGTGTGGTTGTGCCCAACAGCATCAGCATCCTAGGGGAAGTGGTCAGAAATACAGAATCTCAGGCCCCACACTAGACCGGCTGCACACTAACAAGATCCCACAGGATCTGTATACACATTAATGTTTGCAAAGCACTGGGCTAGAACATTTATTAAGGTAAGTTTTAACTCTTATGATATGTTTTAAAGTTGAAATAAGTCCACTTGAAGCATTTTTTAGCTCCTCATTTGCTCTATTCTTTTTACCTCTGAGCAGCAACAACATAGGTCAATGTTCTTGCTCTGGGACTTTGGGCATCTCTTATAACTCACGACAAGGTAGAGAAGTTTGCTGCACCACTTCTGAAGACAGTATTTATGGGTTATGTATGAACTACATTCCAAAATTTCTATCAGCAGTTTCTTGTGCAGCACCCCAAGGAGGTAGGTTGTATGATCATTTTTGCTTTTAGAGATGCTGAAACGGGTGCCCAAGGAGGTTTTGTGGCTCACCTAAGGGGCACCAAGCCAATTGGCATTCCAGCTCAAATGAGAACTCATGCTTCTAAGTTTTTAGTGTGAAGTCCACCAACTTCGATGCCTTTCTTTTTTATATAAGGGGGATTTTTTGCATAAGAGACTTTAAGAACACATTTTTAGACCACGTTGTGTGAGCTGTGAATATGAACCATGCATGTGCAGGCTCTAGGGAATATGGAAGCTTAGGAAGGAACTGTTCAGTGGAGAGAGATATCAGTTCAGGGAGGGCCCTGCCCTGCCCAGCCCAAGCTCAGAGGCTCTGTAACTAAGAACCTGGGACATTTCAGAGCAGATATCTGCTCCTAAGGTATGGCACTGGGGAATATCAGGAGACTATGGAGGAAAGATGGGGGCTTCTATAGGGCAATAACCCATGCCTAGGAGGAAGCTGAAAGTTCACACAAATCCATTCAACTAATTCTTTCTTTTCTTTCCTTCTTTTTCTTTTTTTCTCTTTTCTTTTTTCTTTTTCTTTCTTTTCTTTCTTTCTTTCTTTCTTTCTTTCTTTCTTTCTTTCTTTCCTTTCTTTGTCTCTCCTTTTTTTCCCTTTCTTTCCTTCTTTCTTTCTTTCGTTTGTTCATTTGTTCTGGGGGTTGAACTCAGGGCCACGTGCATGTGACACAAGCATTCCACCACTGAACTGCACCCCCAGGCCCCTTATTTTATTTTATTTACTTATAAGACAAAGTCTCACTAAGTTGCACAGACTACCTCTGGTCTTGAACTTGCTACCTCCCTGCCTCAGCCTCCTGCACTAGCATTAAAGGTGTGTGCTACCGGCGCCTGGATCAGTCATTTTTCACAGGTAGAAAATAGCTCAATAACTGTCTGCCTAGATATATGTGGTATACATCATTGGATTGGATTTCCTGATTAATTACAACTTCCATGGAGCAAACTGGAGCCATTGGATGGCTCAGAAGTAGTCAAGACTGTATACTTGTGCTTCTTTCTACCTTGTATGAACTTAAGATTTCTCTGCCAACCTCATCAAAACCAAGCCCCCAAATAGCTTCATCTGTCTCTGTAGTGATTTTCCTAGGAACTTCTTGAAAATAACGAGGGTGACCCCTTAAATCTCCTCTCATCCTTTCTAGACATGCATATTCAGTGGGACATATCTGTATATACTTGATTGAAAACAAAAAGATAGTGCATTTTAAAACTCTATGTAAAAAGTATTGCTTTTCTAATGTGCGAAATTGCTCCTGCCTGCCTGCTTGCTACACGGTGCTGCAAAGGTAGCGTCATGAAGAATTCAAGGCTGACAATGTTTTGGATTTTTGGATGACACCGATGCACTCTGCACTCTCTACCTTGCATCCTTCTCTGAAGCCGGTGTAGTTCTGAAGTTTGGCCTAAGGCGAAAACTACAAAGCATCCTAATGAGCAGAATTACACAACAGGAATGTATGTGCATATTTGACATAGTTTCTTCTCTTGAGAGGTGGCCCTCTGGCCGTGACCCCTGCCCTCTGCAAGGGCGAGGGAGGAGTCCAGAGAAGGAGCCTTTGTTCCTGGCTGCCAGTTCTTCTGCAGCCTCTACAGCCCCAGGGACCTGCCCTGCTCTGCGTGGGCCTGCAGAAGCCCTGCAATTTCCACATGGGCGGGTGATTTCAGAGCAATGGACAAAGCTGTGCGGCCAGCCTGTAGGGGAGAAAGAAAAGGAGAAATAAACTTCATCCTATTTGCCTCCCACTGCAAAGGGAAGAGGAGCAGGAGGCATGGAGGGCACCCCTGGGGAGGAGAAGTCTACTCCAAGCATCCAGAGACCCGAGGAGAGGAGGGAGTTGAACGGCTGGAAGATCATGGGAAATGGGGATCACCAGAAATGGTGGATCCTTCCACAGAAACAGCACTAAGTCTTTGGAAATCTGTGCCAATGAAAACAAAGTCATGTTTCTAAATTGGAACACAAAGGAAAGAAAGCCCTTCTCTTCCATTACACAGACCTAAGTAAGCATTTTGGTGTTTCCCTTCAGCCTTTTCTCCTGTGCAAATTCTTTGTTGGTTTTAAAACAGGAGTGAAAGCAGATGTCAGTCTTAGATCTGCTTTTGTTTTCACTTACTGTGGTATGCCAGGAGACTTTTCTCTATACCGTCTTCATAACACATGGCTTTTCCTTGGGGCTGTTAAAATATCCCACAGTGTATCAAGCATTTCTCTTCTGCTGAAGACTTACGTCGTTTCCAAGACTCATCATCAGAAACTTAGTGCAGAAAACATTTTCCCATTTTTGATCATTTCCTTAGGACTGACTCTCAGCGTGGGTGCACAGCACGGGAGGATGTGCAAGTTTCTACCTCCTGATGTGCAAGGCTGTGGCATCACTTGCCCCACTGCCTCTTGGCTCTGCAGGGACCTGTGGGTCCCGCTATCTAAAGAAGCTGTACCCAGTGTGGTTCCATCAGGCAACTCTGGCCACTAGCCATAGAGCAATAGAGGGAACAGATAGTGTTTTGGATATTGGGCTCCCTGGGGGCAGCTGGTCTTATGTGAGTGGGCAGTGCTGTGCCCATTCTGAAATCTAAAACCACTCTGAAAACTTCATGGTTTTTGCAACTTACTTGGAGGTAAAATCAGACCAGAAGTTACCTATGATCCTCACTTAACCTAGTGCTAGTATGACTATTTTTACATTTTACTGCAGAAATCTATATGTAGAACTACACCTGTAATGTGACAAATCTTTCACCGAAGCGGGTGGGAAGTGTTAACACCCAGCTTCAAATTCTTCTAGTGTTTCCCTTTGAACCAGGAAGGGATCCAGCTGCCATGGGGGCTCCACACAGATGTACATGACTGCAATGTAGCAAAAGGCTAGAGGAGCCACAAGAGAGAAACAGGGGTTGCTTATAGAAAGAGGTCATCTGGGGGGTGTAGGGTGCTGTGCACAGGGTTGGGGCTCTCAGGGAAGGCAGATGGAGGAAGTGGCGTTTCAGGAGGACCCAAAGGATTGAATGTCGGCTTCACAAAACATACGAAGTTCTTTCCCAGCAAAGGCTTTAGGCCTCCCTAGGGTCCCCTGACCCCACTCCCTTTTTTGGAGTGCTCCAGATTGTGTTGAACTTTCTGCTTAGCCCACGGTAGACTTTACTCTTACCACCCTTATATGTTGGTATTTGTGGGGTTATTTGATTAAATCCTGGGACTCAATCTGGCCTGTCCAGGCTACATCCCTGGCACCTGGCATTGCTCTGTACTCAGTAAGCACCATTGAGAGAGGGACTGTCACAGATACTGTACAAAGAGAATTTGGTTCAAACTGGTGAAGTATCTGAACAACCAAATTCTAAGGAGTATGTTCTTAGATTGAGCAAGTCTGGAACAAAGCAAAAGGTTTAAGCGGGGTAGTCCCAAAGGCCCCCTGGGGGAGGGGCTGGGCTGCTTTAGGCCTGTGTTCCTCCCCTGCGCTCTATTACCATGGGCTTCGTCAACGTTTGTCATCCTGGAGACGCTATGTATGTGAACATGAGCATAGGTGCTTGCTGTTATCACAGGAAAGAGCCACAAGGGACCATTCCCTTCTCACAGGGCCATCTGGAGATGACAGCCTCCCTGTGTGGGTTCCTCGATGCAGACACAGAAAGTGGAGGAAGGGGCTGTAGAGACCACTTAGGGAGTGAGGCTCCCTTTAATGCCTCTGCAAAGCCCTGGGAAGGAAGGAGCTCATACTGTGTGGCTGGGATGGGGCCAGCAGGTGAGCCCTGGCCAGTGACACTGCAGGCTAAATAAGGACTCCTTTGGGAGCCAGGCTCCCCGCTCTGACGGGCTCCCCTAACTCCAGACCTTCATCCTCCCCATCCTCCAGACACTGCCCACAAAGGCTGAGGTCCCCACTCACTGATGTGCTATCATTCTGTTTCAGTTGTCACTGTTCCTCTGCTGTTGTTAGGTGCCGTCAAGTCGTATCCAACTCATAGTGACACTCATAGGGTTTTCAATGGCTGATTGTTTTTTGGGATTGCCTCTGGAGTGGATTGCCACATCCTTCTCCCATTTTTGCTTTTGTGGTGCTGAGAATCAAACCCAGGACCTCACAGACTACAGAGAGGAGCTCTACCAACTGAGCTAAATCCCAGCCCACTGTTCCTGTAGTCACGATAAAAACAGCTACCATTAGCAGTGTGCCTCCAAGATGTCAAGTACGGGCTTTATGGACATGACAGTATTTGGGTATAGTCTATTGCAATACCCATTTTACACAGCCCACAGAGGCTCCGGGTGTTAGGCAACCAATCGGAAGGCACACAGTCACTGAACTCAGGTTCAAACTCACGAACACTGAATTTTAAAGTCAGTGGTTCTAATAATCATACTTGATTTGCTGAAAGTACAACAAATCCATTTCCCTGGCTTTTCCTCCACCTCCAAAAGGTGGTCACTTAGCTCTTCCTCCTACCTGTGACCACCTTGAGGGCTCAGGAGAGTGTGCAGATTCACTGCTGGATTATTCTGGTTATCAAGGACCTCCAAAGCTCTGTCCTCTGGGCCCACAGGCCTCTTCTGGGCAGTAACAGTAGTCACTCCTAAGCAGGCCCCAGGCCATGAACACGCAGGCCTGTTCCATATGACGGTGAGCCTCCTCCCCCGGGCGGCCCCTAGGGAGCTCGGCAACACAGATCCTTTGTCTGACTTCAGGATGTTTGGAAAAGGAGGCTCCTATTTCTCATAGCTCACCCCGTTCCCATGTGAACTTCCAGAGGGCCTGTGACCCCTAATGACCTCAGATATGGCTTTAGGGTAAAGCTGAGGTTCACAGGAGCAGGAGACAGTGGAGGGCGAGCCTCCTGTCTGAGAGGAATGACGCAAGCAATTTAGTTTGAATCACTGTGGGAGCAATCGCCGGTTGTTCAGAGATGGTCCAGGATGATGAGGTGCTCTCCCTGAGCAAGGAAGGACATTCTTCCTTTCTTTAGGCTTTTGTTCCCTTTGAACTGTGGGTGTTAAAAAGGTATAACAATGTCCATTTAAAGCATTAAATTGTGATGCCGACATTAATGATACTGGAATCAGGCCTGGCTTTGAATCTCTGCTTTGAAAACCAGTGGCCTATGACCTTAGGACAGGGATGTAACATCTCTAGTCCTCTGTTTCCCTCTCGGTAAAAAGCAGGGATCACAGGATCTACCTTACTGGATTATTGAGAGGGTCAAAGGCAATGCACAGACAGTTTAGTTCTTGTGTTTTAGAAATGTTCCCTACTGTCATGATCACCAACAGGCTCACTTACTGATGACTGACCCCCGGAAGTTTAGGGAGTCACTCAATTGTTGCTTCATTCACTGACTGTGGCACACTCTCTGCTAGGTGTGGGGGATTCAGCCAGGAGCCAGCGACTTGGCTGCTTCTGTGTGACAGCAATGAGGACAGTGGACCAGCTGAAGGTTTTGATGGAGCTGGGTTCCATTAGCTGGGTGATTTGGGGTGTTTTCCCTAACTATTTGTGATGCTGTTTCCTCCAGCAAAAAGGCAGCAGCCATAAAGTCAATGTTGCAGGATTGTGGTGAGGTTTAAATGAGTTGGTGGATGGTAGTGCTTAGTATAGTACCCAGCCGGGTACGGAGTGAACCCTCAGTACGTGCTATCATCATCGTCATTCTCATTACCATCATCTTACAGGGATGTTTATTTTAGGGGCCTGTGTCCGGCAGCCTGGCTTGGTGAAATGAGCTTCCCCTAAAGTGAATCAATGTCAGAGAGGTGTTTTCAGTTTAACAACTACAGGGAGTCTCTACTGGACAGCAGTTTCTCTGTCCAGGCTGCTGCCTCAAAGCCACGTGCTATTTTTGCCATGTCCAGCTGAGGCTTGGGCCAAGCCAGACCTGGGCACATTTCCCCAGGACAGTGTCATATAATAGGCGAGGGTTATACATTTCCCAGCTCTCAGGCTGTAAGCACTGACCATGCGCTGTTGTTGTTGCCAAAGAGCACAGAGCAGCACTACCCCAACTCCTTGCATTACCTCATTTAAATCCTGCAACAGCCTTTTGAGGTTGATTTTATTGCTATAATGATACGATTCCTTGAGTTCTGCTGGCTGGCAAGATTCTTTACTGGACCTGAAGTTAAACACCTCCTTGTTAACTGCCTACAAGACTCACCTTGTCAGTCAGGCTGCTGTCGCAGGCCGGGTGTGCCAGGAGCAGGCGCACCAGGTCGGCATTGCCATGATGGCAGGCCAGCATGAGGGCCGAGGATCCATCGTGGTCCTGCAGGTTGACATCTGCCTGGCAGCTCAGCAACGCTTTCACCATGTCCTCCCGGTCGTGGATGACACCCAGCATCAACGCAGTCTGGCCTCCCTGCACACAGCCACAGGAAGGTGGTGAGGTTGCTGCCAGCTGACCAAAACTTCCCTCTACCCTTGGGATGGAAAATTTCTACCCTTCCAAGACACCAGTCAAGTGCAGTCAAGTCTTCTCCAAAGCTTTATATGGTACTTACTACATGTCTTGCAACTTGTCGATCTCTCTCTTTCTCAAGGGCTATGAAGTTGTTGATGGCAGGGACTCTTTTTCGTCTCTCCCCAGTGCCTAACACCAAGTATGTGCTGATAAATGTTGATGGAGCAGACAAAGATTGAGGGCTTCAGCAACACACCTTCTTGTTTTTGTTTTTTGAGACAAAGTCTTACTATGTAGCCCAGGCTGGCCTGGTACCCACAATCCTCCTGCCTCAGCCTCCTAAGTGCTGGGATTGCAGGCCTGCACCACCACACCTGGCCAGCATCAGACCTTCTTATGCCTGCCCTGCCCAGCCTATCCCAGCTTTGTCCAGGAAGCCTTGGTGTGCCCAATGCCTCTGTAGTTTCAGTTGAATGATACCCAGAACCCCTTTGTCTCAATAAGATTTCTATTTGCATGTCCCTGTGGTCATTTCTAATCTGTAGCTGTGGACAATGACCTTTTACATCCCTGTGCTCATTGGTGGATGTAGCAATAGACTAGGGTCAGAAAGCAGGTCTAAGTTTCAGCTCAGTTGTTTACCAGTGGGACCCTGGCCACACCACTTGATTTTCCTGAATCTTGGTTTTGTTTTGCTTAAAAATTAATATGATAGTGATCTTTCCTGCATATTTACTGATATGTTGGCTGGTTAAAACTTCAATCGGAGTCACCTATGGACCATGCTTGCTTGCCCAGAACCCTGGGGCTTAGAGAAAACAAAGGGGGTTTAGAATAAGAAAATATCCAGGCGCTGCCACTCAGTGCCTATGTGGCTGTGTGCAAGTTAACCCATCTGTGCTCTTACTGACTTGGAAGGATGGGAATGATCCACAATGTTGCCTGCCTCACGTGGTAACAGTGAGATTCAAGTGCTTAGCAAGTGCTAGGTGTTAGTTGTCATTATCTTTATAAGGATTAGAAACATGAATGATGATACTCAATATGTGAGCATGCATTATTAGATGTCCTTGGTCCCCATTTCTCTGGAACCCAGACAGACTTTTCTAAAGAAGCCTGTTTGCTTCTTTTGTGTGCTTTTGTTCAGGAGAGCTAATGATTGTTTACTGCACTAAGCAGACTGAGGTTTCCACTGAGACCTCTCTCCCCGAATGTTATGAAAGCCAGATGACAGGCAGACTGCTGTCTTGTCTGCTCCTCTGCTTGACTCGGGAGTCCTCCTTTCTGGTCCACCTGAATACAGCTGAATTCAGTGGGCTTTTACAGAGTTCTCCTAACATAATAAGCTCTGCACTGACCCTGCAGATATAAGGACAAATCTGTAGCTTATCCCTAAATGACTCCCAACTCACTCCCATTTTAACCTGACACTTCTGTCTCTCCTCACATGCAGAAGTCCCAGGGGGAGCCGAGGGGACCATCTGCAGCTGTAAATTCCTGTCCCTCCTTTGGTGAATCTCACTTTCCTAGAGGACCAGTTTCTCCTCTGGAAAAAAAAGGGGCTGACTTTGACCATTGGTGGGTATCCCCTGTTGCAAGAGACCAATTTAGGAAAAGAAATTCATATGTTTGTGGGAAAGGTATTATTAAAAATGAAAATTGCTGAACGGAGTATTCTGGAGTAGCAGTTGTAGGTGGGTGACAATACTTTGAAAACCTAAAGTGATGCACAAATATCTGTGTGTTGCCATCGCTAGGATGCTGTTAGATTGTTGTTGTTGTTAGGTGCCATGGAGTCGTGTCTGACTCATAGCAACCCTCATAGGGTTTTCAATGGCTGATTGTTTCAGGATTGCCTTGGGAGTGGATTGCCATGTCCTTCTCCCATTTTTTGTAGTGCTGGGAATCAAACCCAGGACCTCAGAGATGGCAGAGCAATACTCTACCAACTGAGCTAACTCCCAACCATGCTGTTAGATAGGGTGTACAAAGTGTCCTTACCATCAGCCCAGGCTACTGTCTCCAGGCACTTTGGGGGAGTGCAGAAAGTGGAGTTAAATATGGTATGTTATTGGGAGTCAATTCTCTATAGGGTCTCCTGCCTTTCTGCACA
The DNA here is from genome assembly GCA_007922755.1 of Pedetes capensis. Classification (NCBI taxonomy): domain Eukaryota; kingdom Metazoa; phylum Chordata; class Mammalia; order Rodentia; family Pedetidae; genus Pedetes; species Pedetes capensis. The sequence goes on along the minus strand of VMDO01004282.1, from coordinate 115,165 downwards.
GCATGTGAAACAGGCATTATCTACCCTTTTGTTCTAGATTATCCTTTTTAAGGATATTTGTACAGAAATCAATCTCTCTTTTCCTCTCTCTCTCCCCCTCTCTCTCCCTCTCTCTCTCTCCCCCCCCCCTCCATCACCCCCGCTCGCCCCTCTTTCTGCTTCCCAGCTGCCATGTGAGATGTAGCAGATTTCTCTGCCATTCATTCCTGCCATGATGTACTGCCTCGCCACAGCCCCAAAAGCAAGGGTGCCAAATGACCACGGAATGAAACCTCTGAAATTAGCCTTTCCATCTTAATTAATTAATTATTGTGGCACTAGGGACCAAACCCAGGGCCTCATGCATGCATCCCAGTATCTCCCTTTTACAAGCTGATTTGACTTATCTCAGGTATTTGTTACAGCAATGGAAAGCTAACACACCAGTCCACTCCATGCTCAGGTAACTGGCCCCCTCACATTGCCCCATGGGAACTAGGAATTGGGCAATGCTCATACTGTGGCTACTGCTACAGCTGTGGGTAATCCACTGTGCTTTGTCTCTGGCACAGAAGTTCCGTGTCCTCTGCCAGCATCTATGACTCTGTAGCAAACTAACTTGTTAGTTTAACATAGAGTAAAATCTCAGATTCTTCAGAGTTCTTAACAGTTGTACTACCATCTATGATCACTTTGGGCTGGCGTTTAGCTCAGTTGGTAGAGTGCTTCTGTGCACTGAATGAGGCCTTGAGTTTGATCTCCAGCACCACAAAAAGGGGAAAAGGACCTGGCAATCCACTCCTGCAACAATCCTGAAACAATCAGCCACTGAAAACTCTGAATAGCAGAGAAGCACTTGACATAGTGTTGGGCATCACACAGTGTTAGGGAGTGCTTCATTCTGTCATACATAGGGTTGCTATGAGTCTGACTCAACTCAATAGCACCTAACAACAACAGGATCACCTTAGAGGAAGAAGAGAATGAAATGTATCCCATTTGTTCCTGTGTGTTCAAAACTGGGCAAGCGACCTTTTGAAGAAGTCTCATTAGTCTGTGCAGAGCCCTGTCTAACTCAAAGCCCTACTGGGAGAGGACCCTGCCCTGGGTTCTCAAGCAAAGGAGCCCAGAAGCTGAGTGGAGAAACCCTAATCCTATGATTACCTTGTACACCACCACCATTTGCAAGATCTCTCTTGATGTGAATCCCAAAGACCTTTTATCTAATCAATGTTATGAAAAGTTTACAGTGCCTGGTTTTACCTCAGCTTAAAAAGTTGTCAGAGCCGACCAGAATAACAAATGGGCCACTTTGGTAGAATGAGTTTCCTGACCCTGGAGGTCATGGGACTGGAGATCATTATGAGGAAGCTGGAGATCATACAGTATTCTACAAAAGAAAAGGAGGACCTAGTGATCTTTAAGGTCCCCTCTGCCCTGAGGCACATGGTGATCCACGTGTCCTGCCTCCTTGGCTATTACTTTTATGTAAGGCCTCATTGGCTCTTGGCAGCAATTGCTCTTCTCAGCCTGGCCCATAGCACTGTTTGGGGGGATCGGGACATGATTTATATGCCTGGGGCAATGTCACTCATACTCGTTGGTGGGGAGGTAAGGAAAATAGGAGTATTTTGGGATCTGGTTATTTTGAGGACTGAGGTGGCATGCCAGGCAGACTGAGCAATCACCAGCAAAACTCTACAATGATCTGGGCTAAGTCGAGGCTGGGAAGTGAGGCTCCTCATAACCTCTGGAACTGATCAGTGACAGTTCCTCTCTGCCTGGATCTCCATGCTTTCTCTCCAGCAGCCTGATGGAGAGACTTATGACCTCATTAAAAGGCTTGAAAGAGAGAAGAGAGGACAGGTGAAAACTTCTCTAAAGGACTGGACCTTCAAAGAGCACCCTGCCTGGTTAGATGCCAGTTTTTCATTCTATTATGAAAGGTATGGTCTCACTTGTTTTACTGGAAGAATTATGGTGTTTTTTCCTCTCTAATTTTCAGGTGCAATGGTTATTCCTGGAAGATTCCCCATGTTTATCCTGTGGCATTTTTCATGCCCCTGGCACATTGCACAGCTGATCAATAGGTGCTCGGAAAGGACCTACACACACAGCCATAGGCTTGAGTTACGTGAGCGGAAGGAGAGAAGAGAGAACAGGTGAAAACTTCTCTAAAGGACTGGACCTTCAAAGAGCACCCTGCCTGGTTAGATGCCCATGGGTCAAGATTAAGGTGGGTCCAGATAGGGGCTTTCCTAGAGCAGCCAATTCACAAAGGCCTTCTCAAGAGGCTAACTGTAGGAATGTTTGGTTGGAGAAGCCAAATCCAAGTATAATTTGCCCAGTTATAGACAGGGGCATAAATTAGAATCTCACTGAACTCTGTCCCAAGAGGCTTTAAGGAAGACCAAATATTCAGGTTTTGGATAAATGCCATTTGGATGCCATTTAGAGGCCCCTGACTTCTGGTGTGAAAAATTCTCCATGGATCTGCATGGAATTTCTTACTCCACTGGCAGAATAAAACTGGGAGGAGTCCCACATTTATTAAAGAGGAGAGAGATCACATTCACACCACCTACCCTTGTAGCTTGGATGTTCACATTTCCTCCTCTTAAGAGCTTCCAGACAACAGCCATGTCTTCATCAGTCTCTGCAGAAGCCAAGGGGGTGATCATCACAGCAGTATAGCCAGCTTGGTTCTGATGGTCCACGTTGCAGACACCTGCAAAAGGAACAATGGGCACTGGAATAGCTCCCGAGGGCCAGAAGCTAGACTGCACTTCAACAGTTTCACAGGATGTGCCTGCTGGTTAACAAGCCATGGAATAGAACACCCTTTCCACAGTGGTAGGATCACTGGTTTACATTTTTAGTAGCTTCTAGAACTGGCTGCCTGCAGCCGTAGCACTGTGACATCCCATCCCATCAGATCTCAGAAGCTAAGCAGGGTCAGGCCTGGTTAGTACATGGATGGGAGACCACCTGGGAGCATCAGGTGCTGTAGGCTTGGAAGAAAGACCTGGCAACCCACTCCCAAAATCAATCTGCCATTGAAAACCCTATGAATAGCAGAGAAGCACTGCCAATAGTGTTTTGCCTGTTGTACATAGGGTCGCTATGAGTCAGATACTGACTCAACAGCAACTAACAACAAGAACTGGCTACTTTTCTGAGGACAATTAGTGAGGAAGGTCCACAACAGGGCCAGAGTCAGCCAAAGGGGCCGATGACTATTACTTTATTTCCTAAACCAGAGCACAAGGTCTCATTCCCATCTCATAGATGAGGACACAAGTCAGAGAAGTTACATAAACTACCCCCATGAAGGTGAAACAGGATCAGGACTCAGGACTATCCTGCTCTGGAGCCCATTTCTCTGCAGCTGTGGACTGTGGGTCTGACCCTCACTAGCTATGTGAGTGTAACTCAAGCCTATGGCTGTGTGTGTAGTTCCTTTCCAAGCACCTATTGATCAGTTGTGCAATGTACCAGGGGCATGAAAAATGTCACAGGATAAGCCAGGTGTGGTGGTGCACACCTATAATCCCAGCAGCTCAGGAGGCAGAGGCAGAAGGATCGCAAGTTTGAGACCAGAGGCAGTCTGTGTAACTTAGCAAGACCCTGTCTCAAAAAGTAAAAAAAAAAAAAAAAAAAAAAAAAAAAAATGGGCTGAGGGTGCAGCTCAGTGGTCTAGCACTTGCAGAGCATGCAAGTGCAAGGCCCTGGGTTCAACCCCCCAAAACCATAGGAAAAAAAAATGTCACAGGATAAACATGGGGAATCTTTCAAGATTGACCATCTCACTTGAAAATCAGAGAGGAAAAAACTCCATAATTCTTCCAGTAAAACAAGTGAGACCATACCTTTCACAATAGAATGAAAAACTGGCATACTTTAAAGATGAAGCAGTAAATGAAAATTACAAAAGAAATTCCTGCACTGTAGCCTGGGAGATAGGTATTCATATCCGTCTGTACCAAAGGAAAGTAGGATTATCACACACAGACTGATGTCTGTTTTATAAATGATCCCATGGCTCCAGGACAGCAATCATTCTTGTGCTGTTGCTCATTGGAAAAATCTCTACAGCTCTTTTGGGCAATAATAAAACAATCTCGGCAGATCAAGACAGCTCTTCTTAGCATTTCCTCTGCTGTAAGAAGGGGTTGCAACAGAGCCTACCTCATAGGAGTACTGTGAAATTTATAGAATTAATATACTTAAATCACTTAGGGCAGTGCCTAGCACATAGTAAACATTCAATAATTGTTAACTTATTACTACTACCATACAGAAAGTGATTCTTATAGATTTACGTATTCATTATTAAAAAATCTGCTTTATGAAAAAATGTAAATTACAGCTACTTACAAGTTCTGTGCACAGGGGAAAATATTTATTTGGTATTCCATTTGCCCTACTCCACAGAATTTTTCAGAAATGTGCCATAGTAATGTGAGGATGCCAGAAAATACATAAAAATCAGTCTGGCTCATTTGTCAGCAGTTTTCTTCCTCAAGCCCCTCGGACCCCTCTTCCTCTGATCTGGTGGACTAGGAAAGCTGAATAACAACTCTGTCTCGAATAACGAAGGCCCTTGCACTGCCTTGTTAATAACTTTCAAAATTTTCACTCCTAACTATGTTTGCTTTAAGATGTGCAAATGAGCCTTGGGTTACCAGCTTTTCTTTTATTACTTCAGAAACATGATTCACAGTGCAGCAGAGTGAGGTCTGACTCCTGCCCAGGAGCTCAGAAAGGGGCTGAGGACCGAGGACTTTACAGTAGGTGTGTCTGGCAGCCCCTGCTGAGCAAAGCTGGCTTTCTGTGAGGGGAAGGAGGAGCAAGGCTCTCTACCCAGCATGCGCCCACACAACCAGCTTGCTCCTCTACAGTGGTATTCAGGCAAAATAAAGGACGCACCACTACAGACTGAGCCCACAGAGGTGTACCTATAATAATAGCTCTCTTCTGCACAACCCTTTCCAGTTTGTAATGTGCTTTCCAGATGCTTCACAACTGTCTCTGAAGAGATCCCAGGTCTGGGAGTGCAGCAGATCTGTGATCTTCAACGTGGAACTTTCAGCCCCAATTCTCCTTCATCCTTTCTGCTTCTGGCTCTTTAGCTCTGCCAGTATGACAAAGGTGAAAACTTCCATACAACTTTAAGGTGGAAGAGCATTAACTGAGTTCTTAAGCAACAGCAGAAGAAATTTATAACACCCAAATCTTAGGTTGTTCACTCTCTGTTCTGGCCTGGCCCACCTAGAACTTTGGAAAGGCTACGAGTGTGCGAGTTGCTTAAAGACGAGGGCTATTTGTCTCTAGCTTTTGGATTCTTAATGCACATAATAGGCCCTCTCAAAGCCTCATGGGGGTCCCTGAAACCTACTTTGGGGTAGCAGAAAAAGTCCCAATTGGGAGGGTGACAGATCTTGGTTTGATTTCTGGCCTAACTACTTTATGGTTCTGTGACCTTAACCACATGACTGACATCTCTGAGCCTCAGTTCTCAGTTAGAAAATTCAATTAATATCTGTTCCACAATCCCTGCAAGGATTGTATATGACAGTGTGTGTGTGTGTACTGTACCTAGCCCAGTGTTGGGAATGGGGAAGACCTTCAAAGAGCTGTAGCTATTGTTACTCATGTTCTACACTGAAAGCCCCTGACACAGCATGGCGAACAGAACTCGAGCCATGCTCTGCGGAACTGTGTGCTGCTCTTAGTTCTTCTACCATGTGATGATATGCATGAATCCATCAAGGACAGAACTCAGCTTAGTGAGCTGGCTCATGCCTATAATCCCAGCAACTCAGGAAGAGGAGGCAGGAGGACTGCAAGCTGAAGCCTAAGGTGACCTGGGTAATTTAGCAAGACCCCGACACAAAATAAAAAGTAAAACTTGGGCTGGGGGTGCAGCTCAGTGGTTGAGTGCTTGCAAAGCATGGGTGAGGCCCTGGGTTCAAATTTTCAATACTGGAAAAAAAGAAAAGGGAAATCAATAACATTGGCTTCATGTTAGAACTGTAGTTTAAACCTTTGATGATGTGAGGTGAGTATCAGAAGGAACTTTAGGCTGTTATTGTGTATGCCACCTGCCCCACTCAGGGAAAGAGCCTCAAAGCTGCTTAAAAAAAATTGTGGAGAATTAGAAGTTCACTGGAATTTAGCCAAGCTCCTAGGAGTCGTCCAACAGCCATTCATTTAACAGACAGATTCCCACAGCACTACCATGAGCCAGGAACTGGTCTAAGTGCTGGGGATACAGACAGGAAGGGGACAGACAAGAACCCTTTTGGTACAACTAACATTCTCTTGAGTAGAATTGACAAGCAAAGGTCAACCAAAGAAAGAAATAAGTGTTCTCTTAGAGAGAAATGGGGGACAGCCACTTTAGATGGAGTCACCAGGAAGACTTTGAGATGACCTTTGAGCTGTGGTTTTGTGTGTGTGTGCGTGTGTGTGTGTGTGTGTGTGTGTGTGTGTGTGTGTGTGTTGCTGGGGACCAAATCCATGACCCTGTACACTCTAGGCAAGTGCTCTATCGCTGAGCTACATCTTTAGCCTCTGGGCTGTGCATTGGGTGATGAGAAGGAGCCAGCTCTAAGAAGAATTTCAGGGGGAAGAGTTCAGATGGAAGGAAAATAGTGAAGCCCCTGGAGGGAATGAGCTCAATGAGTTTGAGGCGGGTGTGCCTGGACAGAGGGAAGGAGGAAAGTGTTGTGGTGGCAGAGCAGCAAAGGCAGGTGGGAGCCAGGGCAGGCTGTAGAACCTGTAGGAAGATTTTAAGCCCAATAGACAAGACTCAAGACAGGGGAAGCTGTTGGATCTTGAGTTCGGACTTCTTGAGTTCATTCAAACTCCACACAGCACTCCCTTCCAAAGCTCTATTGCCTGTTGATTTTGGATCTGGGATTCTCAATAGCCTTCTGGACACTTCCACTTGTATGACCCACTGGAAACTTCAAATCTTCCCCGTACTGAATGATCCTTACTGCTTTCCCCACATTTTCTCCTTCTCTTTCCTCAGCACCACCATATCCCAGGGGCCCAAGCTTGACAGAGAACTCCAACTCTTCTTCCCCCTCACAGCCAGATGGTCACTAATGCTCCAATGGTTTTCCTGCTTTTCTATTCCTACCATCCTCACCCACTGCGAGCCCTCATGCCCCTCTGTGGATCCTGCAATGGCCTCCTGTCTGACCTGCCACCTCCTCCCTTGTTCCCTCTACTAACCTACTCTGTACACTTCTGAGGGATGGCGCTCCCCACATGAAAACCAGCACTGGCTTCCCAGCACCTTCTAAATAGGGTTAAAACTACAGCAGTCTGGCACCCAAGGTCCTCCGTGCTAAGGCTCCAACTAACCATCCCAGCCTGCATTCACATCTGGTCTTATCCAGGAGCCTTCTTGACTCCAGGCATCCTTTCACTTCTAACCCTCCATGATGTTCTCCTCACCTGGGGCATTTTTCTCTCTGTAAAATCCTACCAGATTGAGGGAACCTTTTCTGCTCCCTAGACTGGACATAATCTCACTTCTTCTACATACTTAGGTGCCTCACTCTGATTACCAGGCTATAAGCTTCTTGGAAGCAGAGGGCTTATTCCTGGCCCACCTTTGCATGCCTGGCCATAGCCAGTAAGGACCTCCTAAGTGTTCAATAAATATCTGATGAAACACAAATGAGTCAGATTGGTCAAATGGAGCCATGGCCTTTGCTTAAAAATATCTTATGAAGATGGGAAGGTGGCTTTTCCTAAGGCAGTGTGGTACAGCTATAGTAAGACCAAATACAAAATCTTCCTTGCCATTTATCAACACTATAAGTTAAACAAATTTTGTAACTCTTCAAGCTTCAAAGTTTCCTCAACTGTAATATGTAGTACTCACACTACAGGAGTATTGTGAAAATTAATGATGTAATGCCCTTACTATCATCCCAGCTACACAGGAGGCTGAGGCAGGAAGATTACTTGAGTTCAGAGCCAGCCTGAGCAACATAGTGAGATCCTATCTTAAAAAAAAAAAAAAAAAAAATCATCGAGTGGCCCTTCAAGGAGGGGCCTAGACAGCAGATGACCCATGTCTGACCTGTGTCCAGCAGCAGCTTCACGATGGCAAAGTTGGAGTGGGACACGCTGTAGTGAAGGGCTGTGTTCCCGTTGTGATCAGCCAGGTTAACGAGCAGCTTCAGGAGCTGTGGAGAGTGAGGCTGGACCCCGAGGAGGTAGGTGGCCACCACAGCAGGGCTCGATGACTTCCGGCTGGACACGCGGAACCACTCTTGACTGATGGTGTTCAAGCTTTGCCTCTGAAACCCCAAAAGATTCTAGTTCCAAGGGGTTCCCTGGCCTGGGATGGCCCAGCTAGGGCTCCAGCCTCCCACCAGGATGAGTAAGCATTGGATGTTTCTCCCTTCTCTCCCTGTACCTCCTGCAGCTCTCCATGTGACTTATCTGGGGGCTCAGAGATACAGTGCTGGGAAGGCAGTGATGCATTTTGTACTCTTGTGACTGGCACCCCATGTGAGGTAGAAAGGAGGACCAGAGAGGCAATGCAATAATCAGGAACAGAGCATTTTACCAGGTGACAGTGGGACCCTTTGTGATTTTAGATCGAATCCTGTATGGACGTGATTACTCAGAACCTCCCTTCAAGGCTCACAGAGCAAGCCTATATTGACCTGCACCAGATTCCACAGGAGCCTTGCCTGTTTTTCCCAGGCAGAGCCAGAAAGCTGCAACATTGCACCAATGGGGAAAATGCATGCTGAAAGCTAAGTCAAATAGTGTACCCAATTTATGTTGGAAATAAAACCCAAGCAGGTGTGCTTGGCTTATTTTTGGCTTTAAGATTTATTAGGTCCTTCAGAGTAAAAGGTTTAACAACCCATGGCAGGACCCCACTATTTGTAGGATTCAGCTCCTTTGGAACAGTGTACAACAAGAGTGCTGAGCCGATGACATCAACTCTATGTGGGACATGACTCAAGGGTTTGAGATGACACATGTTTAGATTATTTACCTAAATGGGAGGAGAGGCTGTCGGGATGTGATCATTATAAATGATTTCATGCTTATTCTGGAAAGAGCACTGGATTTGGGATCATTAAATCCATGTGACCAGGTGTAAACCCTGGCTCAGCTGTGTGACCTTGGAAATCACATGCCCTTTTTGAATCTTACTTGTCTTTACTGTGAAATGGGGCTGGCTCTCTTATTTCCCTGGTGGTATGGAGTGGGGTCCTGATACAACTTGTTTTGTTTCTCAGTCACAGGCAAGGTGGGAGAGGAGTGTGTGTGTGTGGGGGGGTGCATTCTATGCTTTGGTCCTACCAGGGGCATATAAAACACTTCTGATTAATTTTCCAGGAGAGAAACTGGAATCATTTGTGGATGAAACACTTTTACATATCAGACTGTCTCCTTTATCTGTAGAATCATCAAGAAAATCTAAAAACTCCTAATATTAAGGAGCACACTGGTGGACTTTAAATGAAGAGCTAAGACAGAACTCAGTTCTGTAATTTGTTTAAGTGTAATTAACAGGAATTTCTATCAACATCCACATTGCCTACTGGTTCTTTAGCAGTGTGGAAACCGCTATTTGCCAAATCTGCTAAGATAAAATAATGAAAACTGGGCAAGTAACAAACACTGCTGAATTGATCATTTTTACTCTTAGGGCTCTTCAGCAGGGGAAGGAAAATGGATTTTAAAAGTTCTTATCGGCTGTTCCAGTTGGGGTCTGACAGCTCTCTCATGATGTGGCAAGTGTGCCTGTGTTAGTAGCTCTTGATTAAAAGTAGAACCCAGTTGTTACATGTTCAAATCTCTGCAGGCCATGAAGGTAGGAAGGAGAAAATGGATGTATTTTCTTGATTTTGATCAAGGTTCACTTTAAGAAAAGCAGTAACAACTAACAAAATTGTCTGAGCTTGAGAGTGATGGAAACGTATTGCTCACCCTGTCATTTTATTAATTTTATTCATTTATTCATTTATGTCATTTATTAATTTTATTTATTTAATTTTATTAATTTTATTTTATTTTATTGGCAAGGAAACTAGACCTTGAACATTGAATGGACTGGCCCAGTATCTTACCAAAGAGGTCCTAGGACCAGAGCCTATAGTCCCACCACATAAACTCTTCCCACTCGCCCTACGGTTCTCTCTGACCATGGGGCACCTTTGAGCCTAGGGCAGAGTTTGATGGCAGATGTGCAGACTGTGACGTCTAATACTGCTCAGGAATTGCCTCTGAGCCTCGGGCCTATTTTCTCATGCTTACCAACCCTTCCACTTCCTCAGCACAATCCATCACCTTAGGTAAATGACAGAATGCCCAGAGGAGAGGGACTCCTGTGTGCACACTCACACTGCTGCCCCAGGCAAGAGACCAAAGACACCCTGTTGAAAATCTCTAGGTGACAAGGAAAAATCTGAGTACCAAGAGCTGGTCGGTGGTGGTCCCAGTTTCCGGTAGACATTGGCTCAATGCCCAGCATGCATTAAGAAATTCTTCTGAGGGTTTATATCTAAAGAAAACAAATACATACATGTGCATCCAGATTTATATAATCACTCTCCACATTGATAAAAGAAGACTTTCACACTCCTCCTTCACTTCTCAGCAGCTCAATCACCCAAAGGTGATAAGAGACATTCCTCAGAAATATGGGATGGTCTCAGTCCTGACGATGTGCCTTGGCTTCTGACCTCTTTTTTTCTTTTTTGCAGTACTTGAGGGTTGAACCTCATGCATAACTGTTGCAAGCATTCTACCACTGAGCCACACCACCAGCCCAGTTTTCACTTTGTATCTTGAGACAAGGTCTTGCTAAGTTACACAGGCTGCCCCTGGCCTCAAACCTGTGATCCTTCTGCCTCTGCCTCCAGAGTTGCTGGGGTTTACAGGTGTGCGCCACCACCTGGCTAGCTTCCGACCTCTTCTGAAGGGCATGTTGCCTTTTCATGTTGCTTTTGTCAGGGGCTGGGGCACATAAACCAGACACTTGGGGCCAGGGGCTCTACCGCAGTTCCTGACAAGCAGGGCATGTGAGGGCTGCCTTTCTGACGTTGGATGAAAATTCCTGTTCTGATGACTAGAAAAACCCAAACAACTCAATCCATACCCCCCAAAATTTTCAGGTTATTCTTCCATAAAGCACTCCACGAATACTAACAGAGTCCATCAAACGAGGAGCACTGAAGCTGGGGTATCACTGTGACAACACTTTTCCTGTGCTAGCAGGATGTGAGTGCAGATTTTTGGCACCCAGATGCCTCAGTGGGACTCAGTGGCTTGGTCACCAAGAGGCCCCTCTCATCATCACGGTCCTAGTGGGCTGCCAGTATGGCCTGTGGACCTGTTTGACAACCCACTACTGCTCCTATCCCTCCCTTTTCCATACCCAGGCTGGGGATGGTGACAAGGATGATAATGGCCCTGATCCGTCTTTTTCTCCTTTTATTGAGAGCCTACCCTGTGGCAGGCACTGTGGTAGGCATTTCACCGCTTTTTCTCATGCAGCCGCCAGATCAGATCTGTCTGGTCACTGTTAGCCACATTTTTCCAGTGAGGAAACTGAAGCAAGCACAGCTTAAGGACCCTGCCAATCAAATGTGTCCAACCACAAAGGAAGCATTTTTTTTTTTTTTTTTTTGAGTGCTGAGAATCGAGTCTAGGGCCTTGTGCATGCTAAGTAAGTACTCTACCACTAAGCTATATCCATAGCCAGCAATATTTTTTGTCATGCTGCATGACCTACCATACTTCAAAAGACAGGACTATGGCAGTGTGGGGAACAGAACAGGGAGAAAAGGTTTCAGTTAAGAATCAGAAGGCCTTGCCAGCCAAGCACAGTGGCCCACACCTGTCATCCCAGTGACTCGGGAGGTGGAGGCAGGAGGATGACAAGTTTGAGGGCAAAGGCAGCCTGCACAACATAGCAAGACCCTGCCTCAAGATAAAAAATAGAAAAGGGGCTGGGAGTGGCTCAGTGGTGGAATGCTTCCCTAGTATGTGTGAGGACCTGGGTCCAACCCCAAGCACTGCAAAATAAACTTTGGTTGTTAGGTGCTGTCATGTTGGATCTGACTCATAGCAACCCTAACTACAACAGAATGAAACACTGCTCAACACTGTGCCATGCACACGATCTTGCTATGTTTGATCCCACTGTTGTAGCCACTATGCTTCTCCTCAATTTGAGTTTTGCCATATCAGCAAATGGAGGTCCCAGGGGCTTTTTACTCCATTTCCATTATTAAGGTTGACTCTACTTTGAGGAAGCAATTCTTCCTCAGTCATTTCTTGAATGCCTTCCAACCTGTGGGACTCATTTTCTAGCACTGTATTTGACTGTGCTTCTCTGCTACTAATAGGGTTTTCAGTGGCTAATTGTTTCTGGAGTGGGCTGCTAGGTCCTTCTCCTTAGTATGTCTTAATCTGGAGCTCAGCTGAAACCTGTCCACCACAGGTTTCAGCAGGGTGGCCCTGCTGATATCTGAAATGCTGGTGGCATAGCTTTCAGCATCACAGCAACATGCAAGTCTCCACAGCATGACAAGCTGACAGACACATGGGGGCAAAACAAACAATCAGAAGGCCCTAGGTCCAAATCCTCACTCCACTGGCTGTATCACTCCACTTCTCTATGCCTCAGTTTCCACATCTGTAAATTGGGGATTATAATAATTTCTACCTTGCAGGATTGTTAAAAGGATTATATAAGACAATATTTATAGCCATACATGGTAGTACCTACCTGTAATCCCAGCACTTGGAGGCTGAGGCAGGAGGATTATGAGTTTGGGCCATATAGCAAAACCCTGTTTCAAAAACAAACACAAAACTTGTAAAATCCATCACTTGTTCAGTGTTAGGTTAATGTTGGCTTTATATGACCATGCAGGCTCTGACCATGATGTTGTATTCCATGAAGGCAGAAGTGGCACCTGTTTAGTTCATCCAGTGGAACAAGACACTCAGCCAACACTGCTGAATGGATGGATAAATGCATGAGCACAAGAACCAGTGATTGGATGAAAGAGTGAATATATGCCCTGGCCCCACTTCAGAGGAACCCATTCCCCATTTGTACTGATCGGACTCACCTCTCAGCCTTCGGATGGAAGACTTCTTCCCCAGGCCCACCTTCCTGGCCTGCGTGTTGGGTGTCTCTCGGGACACCCTGCCCAGTCTCACAGCCGGCGTGGGCATTCCTGCCCCTCCTGTGCTCTGGGCCATCACATTTCTTTTCAGCTTCACTGTCAGACAAGTCCTCTGGGGAGCTGTCCTCACCGCTGGTCTCCTCGCTGGAGGTGGTCTCATAGCTGGAGAAGTAGACAAGGGTCACTCGGTCCATCCTTCCTGCCCAGGGCCCATGTCAATACCAGTGAGAATGAGGTGAGCCTCAAAACACCCCAGCTTGCTAACCACATCCTCCATTCTCTACCGCAGGCCAGTGTGAGGGGCTCCCAGGAATCCTAGTGTCAAAGGGCCAGGCAGCAAAGAGCTCTGGCTCTGATGCTGGGGGCCATTTGGGAAGACAAGAGAATTAACGGTGTTCTTTGCAGCAAATGCACAAACCGCCTGTCCCCTCATTGGCTGGTGCATTCAGATGATCCAGAAAGGCAATCCAAGGATCTCATGGAAGCCTTTGCTTCTGGAACCCTACCATTAGGTCCAAAGAAGAGCCCAGATCTAGGCTAACATCCCCCACCTCCACCCTGAGATCCCTGAATTGCCTGACAAATATCCACAACCCTGGGTGGTCGGGAGACCTCCTTCAGCCCTACTGCTCCAGCCTAGTGAACACCTGGCCAGGGGTGAACTCATCTGCACCTGCACCCCACAGTGCTTCATGTGATTCTGGAACACAGCATCTGCCTTTCTCAGCTGCAGCCTGTTTGAATTACTGCCTGGAGCAGTAAAAGTGAGGGCACAGGCAATGTGCCTGGTGACCCTCCCTCTTAGCGTGATCCTTACAGTTCAGCTATAAGCGACTATAAGCTATAAGGAGTCACACCAGAGGCCCTGGGGCAAAGTTACTGATTTCCCATTGATGTTCAATGAGACCCTGCTGGAGGGTGCTAGTGTTAGCATTTGGGTTTTGAAGACACTGGACACAGCCATAGGAGCCAGTGGCCATGGCTTCCACTGCACCCCTGAGGACTCTTCCCTCCACATGGTGGCCCTTACGTAAGGTCGCTGTGCTCATTGGATTTGCAAACCCAGCCTGCTCCCTGGTATGCAAGCATTCTGTCTTGCTTAAACCCCAGATGTTTCTTCCTCTGCTGTGCTTGGAATAACCTTTTACTTTTGTGATTGAGAAAGTGGGAACATATTACATTTATCAAGCAGTGCTCATCTTAGAATTGCTTCCATAAAAACTACCTGGAAGTTTACACATTCATCCAACAGAACTTTGTTGAGTACCTACTATATGCTGAACAGTATTCTAAATGCTATATATCAATAAGTCACTGCCTGAAGGGAGCTAGGAATAAACGTTTAAATACTGTATATTCAGATAGTAATAAGAACAATTAGTAAAATAAAAAGGGGCCATGGGACAGAGTGATCCGAGGAAAGTCTACTTCAATGAGAACACAGGTTCCTGCCAGGCACAGTGGCGCACACCTGTAATCCCAGCGACTTGAGAGGCAAAGGCAGGAGGATTGCACGTTAGAGACAAGAGGCAGCCTTCATAATTTAGCGAAACCTTGTCTCAAGATTAAAAAAAAATTAAAATGAGGGGGCTGGAGGTGCAGCTCAGTGGTAGGACACTTGCAAAGTATGCATGAAGCCCTGGGTTCAACCCCCTAGTACTTTGGGAAAAAATTAAAAAGAACCCAGGTTTTAACCTTGGCTGCACATTGGAGCCCTTGAGGTGCTTAGTGTTCCCAACACGCAGTCTGTACCCCAGGCTAATTAAACCAGAGTCTTCAGGATTGGGATCAGAACTCCTGAAAGCTTCCCTGTGTCTCCAATGTGCAGCCACGGCTGAGCACACCTGTGTTAGAGAACTCAATACTGAGGCTATGCTGGGCAGAGGAAGAAAATTTGAGGGCCCTGAACTACTTTAGGCTTTGAAGTCAGGATGATTCTCCTCCTTTGAACATGAACTGATGAAGGAGCAAAACTAAATGGTTTCTTCACAGGTTTCAGGGTCACACATCAACAGAGGTGGGAACAGCAAGTCGTAGGTGACACCCCATCATTTCTGACATTTCTCTCACAGAACCTGCAACAATGTTGCCACCCCTTGTTTGAATAGTGTCTTCCCCTCTGGTGTGACTCCAGCTAGCAGAGGTTCCCCCTTATTGGCTGCCTCCTGGACCCACTGCCAGCTAGGCTGGGGACCCTCCTTTAGGCTTCTGCAGTACCCTGTGCTTTCTTGCTGAAGAGGACTTATCTTGGCATACCGGCAGTTCCTCTTCACTTCTTTGACTCATTTGTGACTAATGGCAGGCCCAGGATTTATTTGACTTTTAAAATCCCCACCACCTAGCACATTGTTGACATTTAATAAACCCTTGTTGAATGATTGATTTAGAAAACAGTTATGTGACATTTAACAGCACATCATTCACAGTGGTCCCATGAGATTATATTGCCCTTGAAAATACTACCTGGGACATAGCAGGTACTCTAAGGTTCACCCAGTGACGAAATCACCAATAACGCATTTCTCAAAATGCAACCCTGTGGTTAAGTGATTCGTGACTGTATCCTAAATCCAGTGTTCAATTATCTAGGTTATGGAAGACTTGTTCAACAGACTGGTTGTTTTGGGTCTGGTGTGTAGTAAGTCAAAGGAAGAAGAAATTAAACAGATTGGCCTGGGGGTGTAGCTCAGTGGTGGAGCACTTCCTAGCAAATACAAAGCCCTGGGTTCAATCCCAGCACCATGAATAAATAAATAGATAAACACTGAAGCTTAACAAATCAACGGAGCTTGTACTAGTTTCAGCGTTATGGTTCAGGGCAGAGGCCTTCCTCAAAGAGCTTGTGGACCCCCTAAACTCCCAGAAGCCACTTGGAGTCCTGGCCCTGGAGGAGACCAAGGCCAACACATCTTAAAAGCAGAGGTCCCAACAGACCAGCACAGCTGGCAAACAGCCAAACATGTGCAAGCCCGACATGAGGTTTTAAAGGGCCGTGGAGATTAATTCCCTTGCGGAAGAATAAGAACCAGATGCTTCCCCCAGGAAAAGAGCACTAACGACCGCAGTAGAGTAAGTAGCAGGGAAGGCAGTCTGAGCTTCACAAGCGATGCTTACCCACCGTTAACCCCAACAAACTGAAGGTTCTTTTTGGTCCCATTACCTCCTGCACGGAAGCCATAGTCTTTCTTTTTCATTATGGATTTAAGGCTGGTCAACGGGGAGATCTCTAGGCAGACACAACATCACAGGTTAGAATGATTTTCGGGCAACAAAACCAGGATTCTTGTTTTAAGGGGATAGAGGTTGCAGGTGTGTGAACAGGTAAAAAGGGTCAGGGAACCAGACAATACAAATCAAATGCTTTCGGGGCTTTCATGGGAAGCCTGGCTTTCTGGTCAATGTTGGTGGACCTGTTGCAGTTCAGGATGGCCCTCTCTGTGTGTGGCTGACAGAGTAGTTACTGAAGCACTCTTTTAAGGAACATGTTGTATAGGTGTCATTGCTGTCCTTGTCTTACAGGTGGGAGATCTGAGGCTCAGGCTTGCTTAGGGAATGGCAGAACAGGAGGGCTCAGGTCTCTGGACCGTGAGGTCCTGCAACCATTTCTGTTTAGGGGGACCTCAGAGCTCTTTCCCAGCTCACATGCAAGTTGCCACTTGTGATGTGGGAGTAGCGATGACACTGGCTCATGGCAGACACATGAGCAAGGGCTCAGATTTTGTGCTGTGCCCAATGGTATGACAGGCATTTCCCAGTGGGCAAAACTAGAACTAGCACCGAAATGAGAAGGCGGCCAACTTGCAACCTGCGGCAGGAAGCAGATTGCATGCTGTCGGTGGAACAAAGCACAATGTGGTTCTGCTTTACTCCATGCTGAAGAGCGTGTGATCTGTCAGAAAAGGAAAGGCTGCTCAGCTAAGGGCTGACTTCCACATGTGAGTACTGCCAGCCCCTGTGCACCCCGCCCCCGCACCCCGTGCACACGCAGAGAAAATATCCAATGAACTATTCCAGATCTCAATATAACGTTCCTTCAAATTCAGGCTGGAGAAAACTTTGGACATGAGAAAGCCAGAAAGGAAGGCGGGAGCGGCAGAGCCCAGGGAACAAGGAAGGGAGGCCCAGGTGGCTCACCCAGACAGGCCCATCCTTGGCTTTAGATGTGGCCTTTGTGTGATGCAAAAGAGAATAAGCGCCCTCTGGGCTGGACATCAGCTCCTATTTGCCCTCCTTGGCTGGCATGTCCGCAGCCTGAACTATCTGTACAGCTGTTCAACTCTATAACAAGGACAAGAGTGGAGGTACCAGCCCCCACTGTTACACAGACCAGTTTTTATTCCACTGGGTTCCTGAAGGTGCTACAATATTTTAAGAAACATATTCATGCAGTGAGGGCCCTTTCCCCCTCCAGCTGGTCATGTGAAGGAGAAAGGGTACCTTGTCTGGGGTATCAGTATTTATTTACCAGTGGGCGGTGAGGAGGGTGGAGCCGCAGGCTCATCTTGTGCCGGAGCCTGGGCTGAGTAAGCTGACAGCAGCAAGTTAAGGGAGCTGAGCAGCTGGCTCTGGATGCTGCTGAGCTTGGAGGCAGGCTGCCTGATGGCGCTGGCCAGCTCCGGGTACCCATGCTCCAGGCAGCTCCACTGCTCCTGCAGAAGCTCCTGGATCTTCTTCACATATTGCCCGATCGTTGCATCTGTCGGTGAGCTTGGGGGCCTCCCGGGGCGCTCCTTCCCTGGGAGTTCTGTATGGGCTTCCTCCCTTGCCCCTGGGGCAGCCTCTCTGTCGCTGCTCCGTGAAGAACCTCCTGCAGCCTTGGGCAGACCCTCAGCTCCTGCCCATACACGGCTCTCCTGCTCAGAGCCCTCTTCTTCGATCCTGAGTTCAGTGGAGAGGCAGCCATGCAAAGATGAGGTGGGGACCTTCTCTGGTCCCTCTGGCAGTGACAGCTGGGGTGGTAGCATGTGTTCTGTGGGGCTCTGATCCCCTTGTGTGTGACTACCTAGCCCCCATAGGAAGCCATCCTCCTCGCCCCTGGGCCCCCAGGTTTCAGAGTCTGTGATGCTCACAAGGTCCACCTCGATGCTCTTGTCACATGACTCTCCAGGGAAGAGTCCGCGGAGAGGGTCAGTATTCACCATGGCGTCGCTCTGGCTCTGAGCATCTCTCACATTCTCTTGGCTAAGCTTTTCTTCTAACTGGGCTATGGTGGACTCTAGCTCTCGAATCCTCTGCTCCCTAGCCTTGATGTCCTCTTCCTGCTGCTGGAGGGCAGCTCTGACCTGGGCCAGCTCCTGTGTTCTTCCCGACAGCTCACCCTCAAGGGACGAGACCTGCTGCTTCAGGCTGGAGATGCCGCTGGGATCCATCCTGGCCAGGCCCAGGTTTTCCTCTGTTACCCGCGTGCCGATGCTCCTCACGTCCACCTCCACGGGTGGTGGGGGTGGGATCTCGCTGATGTTGAGCTCAATTTCCTCCAGGGCGAGCTCGTCCTCAGGGATGGGTGATGGCAGAGGTGGCGGACTCGGGGTTGAGGAGCAGGGTGTGAACACCACCGCTGCTTCTCTGGTTTGGGGTTTGTCTTCTCCATCCTCCAGAACCACAAGCGCGTTCTGGAATGAAGAAGGAGGACTTGGGAGACACAGATGATTTGGAGCCTGCGTTTCCCCCTCTGCAGGCCCAGCCCCCTCCTGGACCAGCTCTGGAAACCCCAGCACCAGATCTCCCAACTCCCTGCCTGTTGCTTCGGCTGATGCTTGTGGGCTGGAGCTGCTGAAGCCTGCAAACCCTTCCACCGGGCTAAAGGTGCCTTCACCCACACTGCCTTCACCCTCCAGCTGAGGGATGACAGGAGGTGTGGCGGGCCCTGAGCTCAGGCTCGGCTCCTCTGAGCCCTTGTTTTGCAGCAGTGTGGCTGGCATGCTGGATGCTCTCAAAAGCTGGGGTCGTCCACTCCCGGTGACGAGCTCAGTGTCCTCAGGAGCAGTGGCCTCCAACTGCCTGGTGGCCTCTGCCAACAGGACCTTCCTATGGTAGCTCAGCTCATTGCCACTGGCTGGGGCCTGGAGGGAATCGCTTAGCAGCTGAGACTGGGTTTGCTCCTGGATCCCCAGTGACACCTTCCTTGGCACCACGGGAGACCAGCTTCGCTGGGGAAGAGTGGTGTGGGGGCGAGCCCCGCTGTTGGGGAGGCTGAAGTTTCGGGGCAAAGTGCTAAACTTGGCCTGCTTGGCTCTCCTGTGGATAGGAATCCTTTTGATGGTATTTCCCTTCTCAATGTCATCCACATACTTGAGGAAGTCTAGGTCTAGATGAAAGCCATAAGGGGTCTCCACAGAGTAAGGGTGGCTCTTTGGAGGGTCTTTCTCTTCATCCCCCTGAGATGACTGGTCTTTGGCTGGGAAACATAAGGCATACAAAGAAAGATGCACAAAGTTAACAGTAAGGCAGAATATCTGTGATTTTGACTTAACACTATCACGTGAGACTTCACCTAAATGTTCTAGCCTCTAAATTATGCTGAATTGCTCACAGCCTTTGCAGCTGTACTGGGATATTATTTTATTAAATCAATGTGTATTTAGGCAATGCCTGCAAGGGAACAGGTAGAGGGAATGCTTTCTAATTTTCAGTATGTCATCTTAGTTGCTACTGTGGAACCTGCCTGCACAGCAGCAAAACAAAATTGTCTCATACTGTTTTTCTGGGCTTGAGTCATATAATTGCCAAACTGAAGTGGCCAGCAATTTGCTAAATCCGGCCACTAATTAGAAATTATGAGTATAGAAGTTTCCAAGGGATGAGGTACACAATTTTTTCAGGATAAAGCAGAAAACTGCATCCCTCACAAATGGATGCTAGCAAATCTTGCTAAAGCTGGAGGTATCAATGAGTTATGCCTTCTACATTATTTAAACTCCCTAGATGTCTGAGCCTCCAGGTACATGAAGATCAGAGAGAACTGGAACAGGTGATCATGCATAGCCAATGTTCTTTTCCCCCTGAAAATTGCTTAGTGCTTAACAAACATGAATCCCACTCTCAAAAGCCCATGCTACGTAAGGAAATAACATATTTTTCATGGACTGGAAAAAAGGTGATCAAGGAAAAGGGCCAATAAGTGTCAAAAGGGACACAGGCATGCGTCCTCCAAGAGGTATGGTCCACATGACTTTTCAGGGCAGCCTAAATTATAGGATGACATGGTAGTGACAACATTCTCCATCACACCAAGGCACCACAGATCTCCTTGCAGCATCTACCTGCTGACTCACACAGAAGACACTAAGAAAACTAGTCCTTTAACTATTTGAATTCATAGGGACTTGTCTCCAAGGATCCTCTTCTTCAAGTTAAACAGTCTTTGTTTCTTCGGTGCTCCTCAGGTGACACCCCTTATTACCTCTCTGACATTCTTGTAACCATGCCCTGAAAAAAGCTGAGCTCAGAAGAGGTTAAGAATACAGATTCTAGCTGGGCATGGTAGTGCTTGTCTGTAATCCCAGCACTCAGGAGGCTGAGGCAAGATTGTGAGTTCAAGGCCAACTTGGCCTCCTGTCAAAAGAAAGAAAGAGAGAAAGAGAGAGAAAGAGAGGAAGGAAGGAAGGAAGGAAGGAAGGAAGAAAGAAGGAAAGAAAGAAAGAAAGAAAAGAAGGAAGGAAAACATTGTCTCCTTGTCTTAAAACACAGATTCTGAAGCCTAGTCTATAACTCTGCTCTGTGACCTTGGAGAACTACTTACTTAGCCTCCTTTTGTCTCAATATCTGTGAAGTGGGAATAATAGGTAAGATAAGATTATTGTAAGGTCAATAATTAATATAAACACAAGGTGCTTAGTACAATGCCTACGATGTGAAGAAGATTCGATACATGCTCAATATTATAATTACCTTTGTGGAAGCCCAAAATATAGGGAACTGAAGCTGCATAATGGAAATCAGCTTATATGACTCACTGCTCGGTACAAAGGAGAGGCTTATAAGTTCTCTGTGATTGAATGGGTGCTTGGTTCTAAGGGGAGTAGGCTCTGAGTACAAAATTACAAAACAGCAGTAATTCAATTCACTTACCTCAGCCTCGATTTATTGAGCATCTATATGTCAGTTGCTAAGCTAGATCCCAAGGACACAAAGGATTTATGGTCATGTAGGAGAAACGCCAACAAAAATAGGGCAGTATGATAAGGGTAGTGACAGATATCTCTCTCTATTTTTCCAGGTTCTCTGGAATTATTTTTTTGGACATGGAGGCTAATCTTACCTTGGTAAGAGAGGGAAGAAATCACAAAAGTGACATGTTGTTGTTGTTAGGTGTTGTCGAGTCATGTCTGACTCATCGCAACCCTCACAGGGTTTTCAATGACTGATCATTTTCAGGATTGCCTCGAGAGTGGATTGCCATGTCTTTCTCTCATTTTGGAGGTGCTGGGAATTGAACCTGGGACCTTGGAGACTACAGAGCAGCGCTCTACCAACTGAGCTAAATCCCAGACCCCCAAAAGTGACATAGGACTTGTTAAATGAACAAATAGGAATTTTTCAGGAAAACCAGAGTTGAAAGCTATTGTAGCCATATAGTTTCAAAATGGTGCCCTCAACTCCTACCCCCTAGAGACAGGCAAGCTAATCCCACATTGAAAGGTGGAATTTATTTTTTCATGCCTCTGAATCCAGGGTGGCCTGTAACTGCTTTGTCCAAAAGAACATGGCAGAAATATGCTGAGAGAATTCTAAGGTTAGGTCCTAAGAAGTCTTGTGGCTTTCACCTGGGTCTCTTAGAATGTACACCTTCCATTCTGTGAGGAAGCTCAAATAGCCCCAGTGAGAGGTCAAGAGGAGAGAGGGAGAGAGATGTCTAGCCAGCCTCTAGCTGTTCCAGCCGTCCCAATCCAGATGCCAGGCATGAATATAAGTCACTAGCCAGGATCAGCCTTCAACTACAGGAGGGACCTCCAGTGGGCATCACTGAGCTGAATCAGTATTAATAGTCGATTACTATGGTAAGCCACTAAGTTTCAGGGTAGTTAGTCATGCAACAACAGATAGCCAGGACAGATATTCTAGATGGATGTCAGACAATGTGCAAAGACATGGAGGTATGAAATTACACAGTATTCCAGCCTTCTGTAAATGCAGTTGGTATGTCCAGAACGTAAAGTTTAATATATAAGGAGTAGAGAATAAAATTGGAAAGGTAAGCAAAAGCCAAATCATGGAGCAACTTGTATGAACACCAACAAGTTTTGATTTTACTCTGTAGTCAACGGGAGTCATTGAAGGGTTTTAAACAAAGGAGTGACGTGTCAAATGTGATTTCAGAAAGTGTTTTGTTTTGTTTTGTTTTGAGACAAGATTTTGCTATGTATCCCAGGCTGGCCCCAAACTCTTTAATTTTCCTGCCTCAGCCTCTTGAGGGCTGGGATTACAGGCATGCACCACTACACCCAGCTCAGAAAGAGCTTTCTGGCAGAAGACTAGGAGAAGCCAGAGGCCAGGGGACAAGTTGGGAGAACGCTGATGTAGTCAAGGTGAGAGAGGCTACCAGTAATGGAGGGAAAGGGACAGGTTAAAAAAAGATGCAAATGATGGTGATAGCTGGGCACCTTGGAGGCTGTCTTTTCCCCAAGGGCGCCAGCAGACTGGGGCTGAGCTCTGCCTCTGCTGAGGCTCGGATAGCTCCTTCTTCCAGCAATGCCATGGGCTTGCCTATTGGCTCTCCGTGCTTAGGGAAGTGCATTCCATCCAGAGAAGAGAATGCAGCCAACTGGACACATAAAGGCTGAATGTATGGACATGGACACAAGGGAGCCTGTGCACCATCCTTGCTAAGTAAAGCCAGAGGCCTGCGGATAATGTGTCACCACCACAGCAGAAAATGGGGCGAACACTGGCTGCTTCCCACATGGTCCTTGTTGAGTTCTGGGGCTTCTGCAGCAGATACCCGGACTTCTGGTGGATAAGAGGTAAATGCTCCTCTGGCACCCAAAAACCTCCACATACATTCCCATCTGCCACACAACTTTATCAACCTGCCCCTCCCCTCTGGAAGCACACTGCCAGTTTCAATAGACGTAAGCACTGTCTGTTATTGCTGTCCATTAGTTTTCCATGCTGCACTCGGCTACATGGGTAAGCCTACGGGCCCACTTAGAAGCCTCCTGGATTACAAGGACAGGCTAAACCAGAGACAAGATATTTGTCTAAAGTTAAGTAGAGAGATTTATGACCCAGAAGGCAGGGATCTCTCCTGAAGGAGAGGCTGCATTATTAATCTGCTTATTGCCTCTATTCAAGAGAAATGCACCGATTTGCCCAGCAGCCTCTGGGAGCAGGTCCAGGGCACAAATACAATAATAGCATCAAGTGAGAAAGAGTGGATTCCAAGGCAAAATCTTCCACCTGAGAGATGAGGGGAACCAAAGGAATCAGGCTGAGCAGCTGCCAAGGAAGAGAGGCTTAAGAGGTATTTTGCTAAGTTCCATATGTCCACTGCCTCTCTCACACACACACAGACACACACTCACACTCACACTCACACTCACATACACTCTCATGTGGGGACCTATCATGCCGCCCTGGCTGCCACCCACCACTCTGTGTTCCTTCTTTTTCTCCCAGTGCAAGAGGAATGCAGGACCTTTGTGACGGAGCTTGAGTTCAGGTAGGGAGACTCGCTCTCCCAGTAAGCTCTGCTCCTGTTAATTCTACCTGGGGACAGGTATGCAGGAGCTCAGAATTCCAGGCATTGGGTCAGGACACAAATTAATTAGGAAGACTATCTCTGCTCAGAATGAAATTTGGATCAAATAAACCAACACCTGGCTGGGCTAGCTAGACTTGAATTCTGGCTATCATTTCCTACCTATGTGGCTCTGGCAAAAGTATTTCATATCGATATGTCTCAGTTTCTCCATCTATAAAGTGGAGATAGGAACACCTAACCTCTGGAGCTGTTGTGACTATTAGGGAGTATGGCACAGAGTAGGTACCCATGAGGACCCTACAGGGGGCAGTGGGGTTGGTTCTGCATGAGACCGAGAAGGATTCACTGAGGATTCTCTCCCTGGATTATCTAACTCTATGGGGAACACAGCCTTAAGCGAGGCATAAGAGTCCAGGAAAATAACTGGAGGAACAGGGAAAATGAGTCAGGAGAGAAGAAAAAAGTAAGATGCAGGAGGCTCAGAGCTACTGGGAACTCCCAATGGAGTCTTACTCTGAAAGCAGAGCTGATCAGCAGACCCTTGGAAAAGACCTACAAACAGCCTAAGAGCCACACACAGATTCAAGGAAGGATTCAAGGCAAAGGGGAGGACTGGCTATCATTTTGAAGGATGAACTGAAGTACAGCATATGAGTGAATCAATTAGAAACATTTAAAGAAATAAAGAAAAGTTCAGTCAGGTGTTGTGGCATATGCCTGTAATGTCAGTGACTCGGGAGGCTCAGGCAGGAGGATCGCATGTTCAAGGCCAGAGGCAGCCTGCGCAACTTTAACGAGACGCTGTCTCGAAATAAGAAAATAAAAAAGGGGGAAGGGAATGCAGCTCAGTGGCAGAGCACTTGTCTAGCATGTTCTGGGCCTGGGTTCAACCACCCAACACTGAAACAAACAAACAAACGGAAAAAAAAAAAAAAAAGGAAAAAAGGAAAGTTCAAACAGCTATACTTGGTTTTTAAAGGAAATGGGAAAAACAGAAATTAGAGAGAAAATGGCCAAGAATAAAGCTGGAAAGTCTGAGAATACTGTGAACCTCTTCCAAAGGCCAAGGAGGCAGAGCAGCATCTCCCTCCTGTCTGAGACACTGGGCCTGAGGGGAGGGGAGAATTCCTCGAGCTATTGTGGGCGATCATGCTGAGAGCAGCAATACTGAGGATGGTAAGCTGGGACCAACGAGGCGAGGCAGCAGGATGACAGGCCCCGGGGCACTGAGGGAATTAGCTGGTGCCCTGTGGGCCCACTTCCAGAGATGCACCGCAAAGGCGGCTCTCTGGGGAGAAAGGCAGGCTCTTGACATGTGTGGCAATGCATTTGGAAAAAAGCAAGAGCAAGGCTGCAGCTGATATCTGGTCCCTACATCCTGTGCCAGTCAGGGCCATGTGATGCAGAGGATTAGAGTCTCTCCTGTTTGCTGACAGTTAGTGATCTGGAAAGAGCATTTCATCAGAAGTCAGGAGATAGGGGTCTAGACTATGACCTTCAGCAAGTTTCCTAGGAGGGGTGGGGAGAAGCACTGACTGAGACATTTACTGTGCTAGAGAGTTATTAATCAACAACTTTACGTGCACTATCTCATCTAATTCTTCACCAGCCTCAAGAGACAGTAGTAATACTCATTTATAGATGAGGTATGGTAGACAGTTTGCAAAAACAGCCACAGTATTTTCTCACCCCTGAGTAGTCCCCTACCACCCTGACCATGGGATTGGCCTTGTGACTGGCTTTGCAGCAGGGAGAATCAGCCAGCGTGGCATATGTAGAGATTTCAACATGGTTGACCACTGTGATTTTTCTATTCTTGCTGTGCTTGAAACCTTCTGCCCCATGTGTGAACATTCCCCAGCTGGCCTCCTAGGTGAAGAGTGACACTGGCCACATCATTGCTGAAGGCCAGGTGACATGCAGTCAACCACCACACATGTGAACAAGGCTATCTAAACTGTCCAGCCCCAGGGAAGCTGCCCAGAAGACCACGTGAATGTGCCCAGGAAAGATCAGCCAAGCCAGCCCAGACCAGGGTACTGTTCCTGCCAACATATGCAATCTTTTGAGAAATAATGAATGCCCTTTAAGTCCTATAATTTTTGAGTGGCTTGTTACACAGCAAAGCTAACGTATATATGAGGGGCCTGAGGCATTAAATGATGTATACAGTCATATGAAAAGTTGGACTTTATGAAGAAGAACACGGCATCAGGACTGGAGGAAGACTCATTAACAACCTGCGTTACACAGATGACACAACTTTTCTTGCTGAAAGTGAAGAAGATTTGAAACATTTACTGATGAAGATCAAAAAACACAGCCTTCAGTATGGATTGCACCTCAACATCCACAAAACAAAAATTCTTACAACTGGGTCAGTTAGCAACTTCATGATAAATGAAGAAAAGATTGAGGTTGTCCAAGATTTTGTTTTACTTGATTCTACAGTCAACACCCACAGAAGCAGCAGTTAAGAAATCAAAAGATACATTGCATTGAGAAAAGCTGTTGTAAAAGACCTCTTTAAAGTGTTGAAAAGTGAAGATGTTACATTGAAGACAAAGGTGTGCCTGACTTGTGCCCTGATATTTTCAGTTGCATCATAGGCTTGTGAAAGCTAGACAGTGAATAAGGTAGACAGGAGAAGAATTGATGCTTCTGAATTATGGTGCTGGAGACAAACATTGAATATCCTATGGACTCCCAAAAGAACCAACCGATCTGCGCTAGCAGAAACACAACCAGAGTGCTCCCTGGAAGCAAGGATGGCTAATCTGTGTCTTCCATATTTTGGACATGTTTTCAGGAGGGAACAATTCCCAGAGAAGTACATCATGTTTGGGAGAGACAGGTAAAGGAAAAAAAGGAAAATCCTCTACTAGATGGATTGACACAGTATCTGCAACAACAGGCTTAAACATAAATAAAATCATGTGCCTGGCACAGTGTCAGAGAGAGTTCTGTTCTGTTGTACATAGGGTCACTATGAGTTGGACCCAACTCAACAGCATCTAACAACAACAACATTGGTATGAATGGAGTCTCTTCCACCCTATTGTGCCTCTTTCCTTGACCTCAAGTTTCTTATTTGTAGACTGAGTGTGTTGACAGAGAACACTCTACTCCCTCCTTGGTGCTTGGATAAGATAAGAAAATTTTCTGAAAATTACACAGGTCCAGTAGTTTATATTTAATGATTTCATGCTCATTCTCTATCCCCTTTTGTGGCCTCCCAGCACTTCCTGTTTGTAGAATGTCTCCTGTAGAACTATCATAGGCTGTTCCCAGGACTTATGGAAACTATCCCTTTCCAAACCACATGCTCCCTTTAAACCAGGGAATAGAAAGACGCCTGCCTACCATCTGTCTTCTCCATCGTAGGGAATGCAACCCTCAGTTTCTCAGCCACTCTTCATCCGCTGAGGCTGTAAAATTCGTGGGGTTCTGAAAGAAGGGAAAGAGAAGTGAAGAGTCTCATTAGAGTTCGTGAAGCACAGCACCACAGGAAGTAGCATCCATCCCTGCCTTTCTCCCAGGGGTGCCCACCAGCTCTCTGCCCTCCAAGGAGGGAGATAAATAGGCTGTACACATTCCTAGATCCCAATTCTCAGCGTGTCTTCATGGAATGTTAGAAATAGTTGGCACTAAGAGTAGCCCTTAGTCCAACTCCCTCACTTGGCAGATGAGGAAACTGAGACCAAGAAGTAAACTGTTCTGTCCAAGGTCTCTCAGCCTCTTAGCAGTAGAACTGGAACCACACTCAGCTCCTGACATCCCACCCAATGCTCTTCCCATAATATCAACAGTTGCAAGTTGCCTACCCTGCTCCCTGCAACCTGGCAGGAGAATTATAATCCATTTTTTGACAAACCTGGAATAAAATACCTACAGGTGATCTGTGACACCCTGACCAAATATAAGACAAAGATGAGATAATTGCAGGTACTGACAAGGAACTGATACTTACAGGTGATTTCTAACCATGGGCAGAACAAAGGGAAGCTCAATCCTGGTGCTGAGAAGATATCAGGAACTACCCAAGCAGAATACTGTCCCGACTCTGAATTAGTGTTCCAGGAGGTTGGACCATAAATTTTGTCCAAAGTTTCAATCCATTCCCAGGACTCTCTCTTAATAGGGTAAACAACCTGGCTCCTGCCCCCATTACAATAAATCACCCAGGAAATTGTTTTTTTATGATTATAACTCCACACACATCAGAATAATGAATTATTTGTGACACTACTGCAGTAGAAGCAGGGTTAGTTCAGGAATTCCAATGTGTGTCCACTGAACTTCAGACCAGAGAAATGGACCAGTGATGAGTAAAGGGTTGGGGAAAATGAGATTGCAAGAGGATGAGGTATGACCCCCTACACCTCAGGGAGGAGAAAGGGGGACCCAACAAGTAACTCTCCCAGGTGTCCGTCAGCTTGTCATACTGTGGGGGCTTATATGTTCCTGTGATGCTGAAAGCTATGCTACCAGTATTTCAGATACCAGCAGGGCCACCCAGGGGGGACAGGTTTCAGCTGAGCTTCTAGACTAAAATAGACTAGAGAGAAGCACATGGCAGCTCACTCCTAAAACAATTAGCCATTGAAAAACCCTGTGTATAGCAGAGAAGCACTGTCAAATAGAGTGCTGGAAAATGAGCCCTCTGGGTTGGAAGGCGTTCAAAAGACAACTGGGGAAGAGTTGCCTCCTCAAAGAAGAGTCAACCTTAATGATGGGAATGGAGTAAAGCCCCTTGGACCTCCTTTTGCTGATGTGGCACAACTTGAAATGAGAAGGAACACAGTGTCTGCAACAATGGACTCATGGATCTGTGCATGGCACAGTGTTGGGTAGTGTTTCATTCTGTTGTACGTAGGGTCACTATGAGTCACACCTGACTTGATGGCATCCAACAACAACAACAAGTAACTGGAAAAAACAAATTGACCTGCCTCACAGGAAAGATATCCTAATGTTTGCCCAACAGGAAGTTGAGTCTAAGCTCTCTCTGTGAGTACTGCTTCTCCCTCCAAAGTCAACACCCCCTTCCTGTCTTGGCTCCTCCAAATGATTCTCTACATAGCTGCTGTAGGGCCCAGTCCCATGCAGTCTGACGGAACCTCAAAGGGCAGGCACATATCAGCTCAAATTTTAGTAAGAAGAATTCTACAGAGACCTCTATGATTCCTCGTCAACTTGAAGGTTACTAAAGTGAATCACTTACAGGCTATGGACATTCAATGGAGTTGATACCCCACTTTTCTGAGGAAGGGCTCCATAACTTTTCACTCTGAAGGGCTCTAAACTCAGGAAGGAAAGGAAGGAACTGTCATGGGCTCCCCTCCCCACTCAGCCTTCTCCACTCTCTTCCATGATCCTTAGGGCAGACATCCTGGGGTTCAGCTCAGAGGGAGTCCCTAGAGTGGCTGATGGTTTATGTGGCAATGTGAGTGGACAAGAAGAATAATATTCACGTCAATACGTGCTACTTTGTTTGCAATACAAGAGAATATGAAAATAGCTTTATTGGACAGAATCTCCTTTAAAATGGAATCTCACAACCCTCTGGAGCATTTAAAGCTTTGACATAAAGCAATTCATTACTCATTCTGTTAAATTGCCTCCTCAGTGTTCAGCACCTTTTAATTCCTACTGTTGTTATGTAACTTTTGGTTTGTTTATGGCCTGTCCCAAGGTCAAGGATCTCCAATTAGGGCCCTGTCTTTCTGGCTTTGTTAGGTGCTGTCCAGTCGAGGTCTGACTCATAACGACCCTTGTGCAACAAGCAAAACACTATTGTTAGTGTTTCTCTGCTATTCATAGGGTTTTCAATGGCTGACTGTTTTTTGGGAGTGGGTTGCCAGGTCCTTCTCCCAAGCCTACAGCACCTGGTGTTCCCAGGCAGTCTCCCATCCAAGTACTAACCAGGCCCGACCCTGCTTAGCATCTGAGATCTGACGCGATCAGATACCACAGTGGGAAGGCTGCAGACTCATCTTATTCTAGATGTTTTGAGTATATATAACTTTATGTCTCTATAGCTTTTCTCCCCTACTTATCTGTAAGTTTGGGAAGGTCAGAATTCTTGCAAGACTTATTCTTGTGTCACCTAAACTTCCCATGTGTAAAATGTGTTAGACACGCAGTCTGTGGTTCTTAAATGAACAGCAACAACAATAACAAAAGAACAAAATGATCCACCTCCAAATGGAACCCATGGAAAGAAATGAACAGGTTCTAAGCACTCACTCTGGGAAGGGGGTACTGGGTATCATTTCCCATTTCACCCTCACTCAAACAAGCCTAGGAAAGAGGTCCAGACTACAAATGAGAAAACTAAGGCACAAACAGACTATGTTGCCGATCCAGAGTTTCCCAGTTAATTTGGGGAAGAATGGCTTGTGTGACTTCGTCATTCCATAGTATCTTTCGAATTCTATGGGGGCAGTGAGGAGGCAGGCACTGAGGCTTCTGTTCAAATCCACCAAGGCAGTCACTATCAGACAGCAATGACAGTCCATGTGTAATTACCAGGCCACATTAGAAATGGTTCCAGATGGTTTACACCCTGTGACCAAGAGCATGGATTTCCCCTGGTCAATCCAATTCCTGCAGCAATTTTTATCTCACCCCCCCCCCATTTATTCCTCTTATGATGCCATTTTCAACCTTGCTTAACCTCAAATCCAAATATAAAGAAACCTTCCCTTCCTCACTCCTGACACTGAAACTCGTTCTGCATTTTTGTTCTCTTCAAACCCCTCTTTATTCTGCAATAATAAAAATGCCATATTTCAGCCCAGAACAGGCTACCTGCCAAAAGAAATAGCACCTTGGATTTCCTTGAAAAGAGAGCTTGGCTCAAAGCCTCACCGCCATGAGAATTCTTGGAGAATTCAACCTTACAAAGTCAAATATTTAGCAAGGTAGTGCACTAAACAGCAGCCCCACCAGTCCCTGCACACTTGCAAAGACACAGCACTCTTTCCAAAAGAGAGAAAAAAAAATCACCCATACCTGGGCCAGAACCTGCCAAGATGATGAGGGGAGCTTCCGTTCCCCATCCCAGGACCCCGAGCCTCTGAGTGGAAATGTTTCCTGTGCTAAGAAGCAGGAGGCATCTGACAGCTGCTGCTTATCCCTGAGCAGCTGGATCTCTGCCACCAACGGAGGTAAGATGCACTCCTAAGAAGATCCTGCCAGCCACCTTCTCCTGTAGGCTCACTTCTCGCTGACCCAGGAAAGAGAGAGAACTCATGCCCAATAAAGAAGGCATTAACACAATTTCATTAATTTCATTTCTACATTTTTTTCTAAGTGTGGGTCATTTTTGTCTGCATTGCAGCAGCTGGATCTGGAGCTTCCTGAAGAAGACAGAGCAGTTGGGTGGCAAGCTGAGCCCACAGTACCTTCCCAGGCATCCTCCCTGCCCAGCCTGGAGCAGAGGACTTGCCCCCCTCCCACAACGCCAGCCTCAGGCTGTAGGAATAGAGCCCTTGCGGGAGAGTTCAGCACAGCGTGCCTGCTTCCCAGCTGTTAAAGGACTTGGTCAGGTGATCTGTGACTTTGCTAGAAAAGCAAATACTGACTTCCTTTTTGCTCCTGCCAGTAGGTGAGTAGGGGAGGTCAGAAAGGAATCCACTCCTTAATAGGCTCACAGTAGATCTTGCAGGGAGAGGGAGAAAGCTCAGATCCTTTCAGTAGAAAGTTAGTTCCCAGAACTACCATTGTTTTAGAAAAACACATCTAGAGACACCCAAACAACATGCAACCTTCCTTCCTGATGCCTCGGAATCTGGGAGCTCATTTGGGCAGTCACACTTAAGAATGCTTTTCCTCCTTTCCCTTGCAGCTGACATAGCTCTTTAATGAAATTGCTCCTAATGAAGATGCAGCCTCCATATGTGTTGAAACCCTTCAGGGGTGCATTGTTTTCTTCCAGACTACTACACTAGAGACAGCCTTCCCCTACCACTGTCCTGGGGTCCCAGGACCTTGCTGAACCTCTGATCGTTAGGTAAATGGAACTCTGCATGGCACAGCAGAGCAGAGACAGGAACAATGACCAGTGAATTCCTGGGGCTACCCTGGAAGCTCCTGCTTCCTGCTGCTCCACAATCTGCTGCCCTTAAACAACAAAATGCACCCAATTCTGACAGGAAGAGAAAAGTAAAGAAGTACCTACTATGACAACCAAATTACTGTCCAGTGGCTTCAGCTTCAGGCAGGGTTTCTAATTGTAGCAAGGATGGGGAGGAGTGGGGTAGAGGAGCCAGGCAGAAGGCGGCTGTGGGAGGAGGAAGGTCTCAATGGCCCACCCGGCTAGTGAAGAGTCTAGCCCAAAGTTGCTGCAGCTCTTTAGAGCAGAAGCAGGCATGAAGTGTGGTCATAAGGCCCTGGGCTTTCCAAACCCTGCACTGCTCCTGGCCCTACAGGAGACAGATGGAGGTGGCCTGGTCTAACAGGGGCCCCAACAGCTCTGGACTCCTTTATGCAGGTGAGTAACAGGATTAGAAAGATCCAGCCCCTGGACCTCCCAGGCACTAACTAGCAAGGTCGTCCTAGGCAATGAAGCCCCGTCAGTAAGACATGTCAGAGGCAGCTCTAACCTCCGCAGATACTGAGTGTCAGGGCATGCTTGCCAAGGCCAGAGCAGGCTCCTGTCTAGCCTATGCTGAAACTGAGGCTAGCACCTGGTGTCACCCAGAAACACTGCCTGCATCTCTCCTGGTACACGTGGAAAACATTTCATCCTATTCTGTGTCCCCTTTACCCTCACACCAGTGCTTAAGGCAGCCATGCCAGGGATGAGTATCCCCAGTGTATAGGTAAAGAAAATGAGACAGATGGTATACGTGACTTCCTGGAGTCACCTACGAGTTTTGCATTCTTCCTATTATTTTCCTTGGAAGATTCTAGAGCATCTTTCTTCATCAAGAGATGAAGAGA
Organism: Pedetes capensis; assembly: GCA_007922755.1. Lineage (NCBI taxonomy): Eukaryota > Metazoa > Chordata > Mammalia > Rodentia > Pedetidae > Pedetes > Pedetes capensis. Next base: position 82,345 of record VMDO01004282.1, on the reverse strand, counting down.
CTTTCCAAAGGGCACAGGATGATGTGATGTCAATAAGGCTATGAAACTGACATTCAGTTTTCTCAAATGTTAAAAATATTTGTCTCTGTTAACTATGTACACAGACAAAATGATCAGAATAAAAAAGAATCAAGTATAGCTTAAATGTTAAGGTTATGTGAAAAATAAAATGCCTCTTTGATACATTTAAAATGATCCCTGACCGTCCTCTCTTTGATGGTTTGAATATAAAATGTCCCTCTGGTTCAACACAGGTTCATGTGTTGTACACTTGGTCCTCAGCTGAGCGTGCTGTTTTGGAGGCAGGGCCTCGCTAGAGGAAGTAGGTCACTGGGGGCAGGTACTTGGGATAAATATCTGTAGCTCCTTCCTGTTGCGCTCTGCTTCCTGTCTGCCATGTCCTCCACTGCAGGCTCCTGCTCCTAGCATGATCTGCCCTAGCGCCTCGAGTACAGCAATCATGGACTGAACCCTCTGGAACTGTGAGCCAAAAGAAATCCTTCCTTCTTTAAGTTGTTTTTGCCAGGCATTTTGGTCACAATGATGCAAAAGTAACTCATACATCCTCTAAACTGGCTAGAGAACATTGAGAGAACATCCAGGAAATAGAGTGAAAAAAGCCCTTTTATTAGTCCCAAACCTTGCCAGCCAATCACACTCCCCTCTGCTGTGTGTGACTAAGACAGGCACTGTCTTTCCTGACCCAAGACAGAGATGTGATAGGCTTACTCCCAGAGCATGCCTTTCCTGCAAGACCCAGCCACCTACTCAATTGCTGTTTTACCTTGTCTGCCTGGCCAGTTCCCACCTGTCTTCTCAGCCTCCCTCAGATATCCCTTCCAAGTGCAACAGCCATCCTTTCTGCTGCCACTGCTCCCACTGATCCCATTGCAGCATATACCACGTGTATTTTAACTGCTGCCCCTGGGGTTATCTCCTGGACTCCCACCACAGGCCAGCTGCCCCAGCAAGTGTGTGAAACTGAGTTCATCTGAAATTCCTACAGATAAACACAGACAACCTCCTTCAGCTGGAGAAAAGAAAGGAGAGTGGCTGGCCAGTGGGTACAATGTTGTAGTTAGATAGGAGCAGTAAATTCAGGTTTCCATGGTACAGGTGGGTAAATAAAATGAACAAAAATGCACTATATGTCTCAAAACAGAGGAGAGCATTTTGAAGGTACTTACCATAAAGAAATGATAAAAGTTGTAAGGTGATGGGTAGGTTAATTTTCCTGAGTTGATCACTACCCAATATTCACATTAATCAAAACATCATACTGTACCTCACAAATATATATTTGTGTACACACACACACACACACACACACACAGTTGTTACTGTTTGTTTTTTGAGACAAGAGCTCCCTGTGGAGCCCAGGGACTCCACAGTCCCTGGCTTGAACTCACAATCCTCCTGCCTTGGCCTCTGGGGCGCTAGGATAACAGCTGTGTACCTAAGTCTCTCAGAGGAGAGATTCTCTCATGGTGTCTTTGTAACTTGCCCAGTACTCTCACTTGAACTCCACAGTCAAGTAGCAAGGTAGCAGAAATAGGGAATATTATTTTCTCCTTTCCAGAGGAGGGTGTGAAGTCTGTTCCCAGATTTACAGAGCTGAAATAAGGCATAGCAATTCAAAGCCAGATTTTTTCTCTCCCTGTCCAATACTTTCTGCTAAACCATGCAGCCTGAACTAAGCATGCAGGTGGACATCCAGGGACATGTGAATACCAAGACACAGCTTCAGTGCTGGTGTTGGCCAGGCAGAAGGTGCCCTACATTGAGGAAAGGCCTTCCTTGGAACCCCAACCACTTTCTCTGTGGAAAGTCTGGGCTTCTTTCTGGGGATCCTTCTGTGGTCTGGCCATCTCGTGGGCCCTGGCATGCCTACCTCTATACCTCACACACACATTGCCACTAACTACCCAGAGAATCTCCTAGATGGAACACTTGTATGCTCAATAACATTTCTAACAAGAATGACTTGGGGAGGCTTCACGGTTTTTGAAACTTAGAAACCTTTAATTTCTGTGACCCAGGTCTCTTCTGGCTCACTATAGAAAAAAATGATGAACTGTTCAAATCCAGTAAGCTGAGGATAAGGCAAGAACGAAAAGAGAGTCAACTCTTGTAAGAATGTGCTGGAGCTGGGCGCCATGGTGCGCATCTAACATCCCAGTCACTCGGGAGGCTAAGGCAGGAGGATGAGTTTGAGGACAGAGGCAGCCAATGCAACTTAGTGAGAACTATCTTAAGATAAAAAATAAAGAAGGGGCCAGGCGCATTGGCGCACATCTGTAATTCCAGCAACTAGGAAGGCAGAGGCAGGAGGCTCACAAGTTCAAAGCCAGAGTAAGCCTGCATAACTTAGTGAGACCCTGCCTCAAGATAAAAAAAAACCTTAAAATAAATGGGTCTGAGAGTGCAGTTCAGTGGTAGAGAACTTGCAAAGTATGTGCAAGTCCCTGGGTTCAGTCCCTCAGACTCCCAAATATAAACAAACAGAAAATAAAAAATTAAAAAAAAATAAAAAAGGGGCTGTGGATGCAGCAAAGTAGTAGAGCCATTGCCTAGGATGTGCAAGGTCCTGGGTTCAATCTCCCAGTACTGAAGAAAACAAAAAAAGTGCGGTGTCTAACTGTTAGCTTTTGGAATGACAAGAGTTCTCATATAATTAAGTCCAGGCCTAACATGGGCCTGGGGTTTAGCTCAGTTGGTAGAGTGGTCCTCTGTGCTTTCTGAGATCCTAGGTTCAATCCCCAGCACCACAAAAATGGGAGAAGGATGTGGCAATCCATTCCTGAAGCAATCCTGAAACAATCGGCCATTAACAAACCCTGTAAACAGCAGAGAAGCACTGACATAGTGCTGACCACGGCACAATGTCAGGCATTGTTTCATTCTGTTGTACATAGAGTTGCTATGAGTCAGACCCAACTCAAGGGCACCTAACAATGACAACAAAGGGTTTACATATTTTGTCAAGGGTTAACACGTTTGTTGAGTTCTTCTTTCTGCAGTTAGGCATGGCCTGTGCCCAGCAGATGACCCCTTTTGGCGATTCAGCCTGCTCTGGTGGTAAAACAAGATCAAGAAACTTCATCTGTGGGCTCAAGACTACAGGCATTTGAGACCCTGCCTTCAGAAATAGAAATACCAACACAGCTGTTTCTGCTGATAATGCCTCTCCTAATCCCTTCCTCAACCCCCAACTACCTATAAAACCCCACCCTGGTCAGCAATAAGAGGCTGACACTCATTGCTAGCCTCAACCTCCCCGCACCCAGGGAGATAAAATAAAAGCTATTTGGCTACACACTGAAGCCTTGTGGATTGCTCTCAGTTCACTGTCCATGAAGCTTAACACTAATAATGTTTTCCACAAGTCAAGGATCTGTGAGAAGGATTAAACAAGATGACAATACATATAAACACTTAGAGTCTGGCATATAGTCTTGTGTTCAGGAAACAAATCTGTTAGCTATAAGTATAATAATGTCAATTCAATTCTGAATTCAGTACTGTATTTAAAATTCGATCATAACCATTTTAAAGGTATAGTTACACTTGCCTTATAATAACTACTGTACACGGCTATACAAGATTGCATCGACTTATGTTTTCCAAACCCACTTTCACCTCGTATTTATCTCTCCCTTCAACACTCCTACATCAGCCAGCCTGACAGGTGGTTCTCAGAGAAGAGACCCAGGGAGGAGCCCTACCCAGCTACATGGGCTTTGAGGTGAAGCAGATGGGATTCAAATCCTGGCTGTGTGAACCTGAGCAACTTACTTTCTTCACCACGAGCCCAGCCTAGCACGCCATGTGAGGACTGCAGGAGGTAAAGTACATAAAGTGCTGGTGCCCCTTCCTGGTACAAACAGATAATCAATAAATTTAGCTATGATTGCATTTTAAAATACACAGTTTAATGCAAGAAAAGGGCAGGGATCATGTTTGTTTTATTCATTGCCTTATTCTTAACTTGGCATGGCAGGAACTCAATAAGAATGTGCTGAATTAATGAATAAATGGGTGAATGGACTAGACACCATCACAGCTGGAGGTGATTTTTTAAACAGCTTTATCCAAATATAATCTACGTACCAAATAATTTTCCCACATAAATTGTATGATTCCATAGTGGTAATATATTCAGAGTTGTGCAAACATTACCACAATCTCACTTTTTTAAACTGTAGAAAATACGCATAACATGATATCATTTTAAGCATTTGTTAATGTATACTTCTAGGGAGAAGGACCTGGCAATCCATTCCCAAAACAATCCACCACTGAAAACCCTATGAATAGCAGAAAAGCACTGACAATAGTGCCAAGCATGGCACAGTGTCAGAGAATGTTTTGTTCTGTTGTACATAGGGTCACCATGAGTCGAACTTGACTGGATGACACCTAACAACAACAACAATGTACACTTCAGTGATATTAAACACATTTGCAATGTTGTGAAACCATCACCACTATACCCAAAACCTTTTCATCATCTCCAACATAAACTCTGTACCCATTAAACCCATTCCTTCCTGCCCCAGGCCTGGTAAATTCCTTTCTACTTTCTGTCTCTATGACTTTAAGTGGGGTTTAGCTCAGTTGGTAAAGTGTTGCTCTGCGCTGTCTTGAGAACCTGGGTTCAGTCCCCAGCACCGAAAAAAAGGGAGAAGGACCTGGCAGTCCACTTCCGAAACAATCAGCCATTAAAAACCCTATGAATAGCAGAGAAGCACTGATATAGTGCTGGGCATGGCACAGTGTCAGAGAGTGTTTCATTCTGTTGTACATAGGGTTGCTATGAGTTGGACCCGATTCAACAGCACCTAACAACAAGTACCTTATAGTAGGGGAATCATGTATTTGCCCTTCTGTGTCTGGCTTATTTCATTTAGCATGTTTTCAAGGTCCATCCAACTTATAGTATATATAAAAATGTCCTTCCTTTTTAAGGTTGACTAGTATTCCCCTGGATGTACACACCATATTTTGCTTATCCTTTCATGTGTCAATGGATACCTGTGTTGCTTCCACCTTTTGGCTATGTGAATAATGCTGCAATTGGCACTGTTATACAAGTATCTATTCAAGTCCGTTTTCAGTTCTTTTGGATAAATGCTTAGTAGTGGAATTGCTGAATCACAAGGTAATTCTGTTTACTTTTTGAGAAACTGCCAAACTGTTTTCCACAGTAGTTGTACCATTTTAAATTTCCACCATTAATGGATGAAGGTTCCAATTTCTCCATATCCTAGCCAAAACTTTTTTATAGGTGTGAAGTAGTATCTCACTGTAGTTTTAGTTTGCACTTTCTTAATGACTAATGATCTTGACTATCTTTTAATTCTTTTTCTTTTTCTTTTTTCTTCCTTCCTTCCTTCATTTCTGCTTCCTTCCTTCCTTCCATCCTTCCTTCCTTTCTTCCTTCCTTCCTCAGTACTGGGGGGCTGACCCCAGGGCTATGTGCATACTTTGCAAGTGCTCTACCACTGAGCTGCACCCTCATCCCCCATCCCCTGCAGTTTTAGAAATTTTTTGTCTTGAGACAGGGTCTTGCTAAGTTGCATAGGCTACCTCTGGCCTTAAACTCTTTGATTCTCCTGCTTCTGCCTCCCAAGTTGCTGGGATTACAATCATATGCTACTACATCTGGCTTTTCCTTCATTTTCTTTAAAGAAATGTCTATTCAAGCCCTTTGCCCATTTGAATTGGGTTATTTGATTTGTGTTTTCATTGTAGGAGTTCTTTTTATATTCTGGATATTAACCTTTTATCTGATATCATTTGAAATAATTTATTTGATTCCATAGGATGTCCTTTTCCTTTCTTGATAGTGTCCTTTGATGTAGTACAAAGGTTACTAGTTTTGATGAAATCCAACTTAACTATATTCTTTTACTACCCATGCTTTAGTATCATATCCATAACATTGCTGCCAAATTCAATGTCTTGAAATTTTCCCCCAGTGTATTCTTCTATGAGTTGTATAGTTTTAGCTCTTAAGTTTTGGCCTTTGATCCACTTTGAGGTTATTATATATGGTGTAAGATAAGGGTCTAACTTTATTCTTTTGCATGTGAATATTAGGTTTTCCTAGCACCATTGTTGAAAAGACCATGGTCTATTTTAGAACATTTTCATCATGCTAAAAAGAAAACCACACACTCATTAACAGTCCCCATTCACTCTACCCTTGCTTTAGCCCTAGGTAATAATAAAGCTATAATAGATTTGCCTATTCTAGACATTTCATATAAATAGAACCATATACTATGCTCTTTTATAACTGGCTTCTTTCACTTAGTGCAATGTTTTCAAGGTTCATTAAAGCTGTTTGAGGTCATATGGGATTAGGAATACAATTTTTGACCAGAAGAGTCTTTGTCTGGGTGAGAAAGACAAGTCTCTACTTTAATGGGAGGCAAATACTAAAAGACTTAGAAGATTTCAGGGTGACATTGGGAGACCCTGTCTCAAATTTAAAAAGAAGAAGAAGAAAACTAAAGAAAATTTTGGCTCATTTTATATATCTAGATATGTTTAGGATCATCTCTTCTGCACAAGGAGACCAGCTGATCAACGACGTATTTTGCTTGCTAGGCAGGATAGTAACAAAAATCAGCTTTGGGATCTAACAGAAATAAGTTCAAATGTTGCTATTTCTACAATTGACACCTTCCACAAGTTAATTAACCTACCTCATGACACCTATTTATGTTAGGCAATATTCTGTCACTATAACAAATACCTAAGATAATTAACTTATAAAGAGAAAATGTTTACTTTGGCTCATGGTTTTAGAGGTTCCAGTCAACAACCAGGTGGAACCACTGCTTTATGGCCTCTGGTAGGGATGCCCAGTGGCCATGGCAAGAAGCATGTGGTGATAATACCACTCACCTCATGACTAGGAAGCATAAAAAAAAGAAGAAGAATGAGGTCCCACAATTCCCTGAAAGGCATTCCCCCAATGACCTAACCTCCTCCCAGTAGGTCTCACCTCGTACAAGTTCTATCATCTCCCAATAGCACCACCATACAGACCAGGCCTTTAACACAGAGGCCCTTGTGGGAGATTTAAGATCCAAACAATAGCATCACCTTGTCCTGCCATCACCCTTTATCATTATATAATTATCTAATGCCTCTTTGCAGGACCCCACCTCAGGTCAGCTTGTTTTGTGGTGGGAGCTTGCATGTTGCTGTGATGCTAAAATCTATGCCATCAGTATTTCAGATACCAGCAGGGCCCCCTAAGGCAGACAGGTTTCAGCTGAGCTTCCTGACTAAGACAGACTAGGGAGAAGAACTCAGCAGCCTACTCCCAAAACAATTAGCCAATGAAAATCCTATGAATAGCAGAAAAATATTGTCAGATATAGTGCTGGAAAATGAGCCCCACCCCATGCTGGAAGACATTCAAAAGACAACTAGGGAAGAGCTGCCTTCTCAAAGTAGAGTTGATTCTAATGATGGGAATAAAGCCCCTGAGACCTCCTTTGGCTGATATGGCATGACTCAAAATGAGAAGGAACAAAGTGTCTGCAAAAATGGGCTCAAACATAACAAGATCGTGTGCATGGCACAGTGCTGGGTAGTGTTTCATTCTGTTGCACATAGTGTGGCTATGAGTTGGATTTGACTAGATGGCATCTAACAACTTGCTGGACCAGAAATTCCTTGATGGCAAGAACCAAGCCTTCCACATCTGAGTCCATCATAGTGCTTAGGAGTCTCTTAATGGGGCCCTGGAAATGCCTCTGAAATTATATGCCTCTGTTCTTTAAATCTGTAATTCTCAGAGCAGAGTCCCTGGCCCAAAAGAAAAAGGTAAGAGTGCTCAAAGAGCCATAAATGTGTTTTTGTCAATTCTCATGGGCAAGTGACATAATTACATGGGATTCCATTTGTATAAGGAACTAGGAATAAAGCCAGATCCAGTGGTACACACCTTTCATCCCAGCGACTCGGGAGGCAGAGGCAGGAAGATTGGAAGTTCAAGGCCAGAGGCAGCCTGCATAACTTAATGAAACCCTGTCTCAAAACATAAATTAAAAAATGAGCTGAGGGTATGGCTCAGTGGTTGACAGCTTGCTAAAAGCATGCATGGGGCCCCAAGTTCAACTCCTCAGTGCTGGGAAAAAAAAAGGAACTAGGAATAAACTATCTGTTATTGAAGGTTAATAAGCTTTAGCATGAACAAACAAAAATTAGTCTGTTACAAGAACCTACTGAAAACATTAATTCTCTATTCCACAAAGAAGGGTGACCTCCACCTCACTAAACAGTATGGCGCTGCAAAGCTCCTGGCTATGCACCCAGGCCAAGATCAAGAATTCCCGCAATTCTCAGACAGGGCGTTTTGTTAGGGCAGAAGACATTCCCTGTGCTTTTTTCAGCTACCTAGCAGCACCCTGTGAACACCCTTTCAATGCCTGGGTTATTTCTCTCCATATTCCCATCTCCCCAATGTTGACACTAGAGTTTGCAGTGCAAGCCCCTTCACAGGTAGGACTCAATCATGGATCAGCAAGCAGAGATACCCAGGCCAGACTCCAAACTAGAAGAAAGTACCCTGGAAAAGGAAAGGCTACAGGCAAGCGGTTCTGGAGAGGATAGTGGAAGGACATCCTGTTACTTGATACCCTTAATAAATTCCTCTCATGTAAGCTTGATAGAGGAGGTCCTGTTGTTTTCAGCTGTGATTCTTGATTGCTACAATGCAGCAGTAGTGTTGTCTTGCCTTTTAATCACTTCTATTAGTTTATATTATTTATAAAATTAATTTTAGTAGTTTTAGTTGATTGTTGCCCTGAGTGTTTGCTGCACTACCACTTTATTTTCTCTTCTCCTTTAATCTTTTATTACCAAATGGTTTCTCAGTGAAAAGTGGTAATGAGTGCACTCAGTGGACCACACAATCTTTTGCTCTGCCAAAGTGGGCCACAGTCAAAATGGCTTGGGAACCACAGCTTGAGTAAGTATTTCCCAGGAATTCAGTCCTACCCCGTCCCTTCAGTGTCCCTTCAGTGAAAGTATCTCAAGAGGTAGAGACAGGCACCCTCTGCAGTGGGGCATGCCTGTACTTCTTTGGCTTGCTATCATCCCCGGTATCACTGTCCCTGGTCAGAATCCAGCTGAAGCCTTCTCAGGCATCAGACTGGATGCCTAGCATGAGTCGCAGGTGCAGAGAGTTTAGCGCTTGCGTGGGCTGTGGCATCTGCCTTTTGAACTGGGAGGGAGGTTTGTCTTGGCTCAACTACACACAGCCTTCACATTCAAGAGGCTGTTTATACCAATGTGAACCTGAGAAACAATCCCCAGACACCTGAGGGGAACTAGTGATGTTTCCAGATTTTCCAGGCAAGTTGCAAGGCTTTTGTTATTATTTCACAACACGCCTAACGCTCTAGAAATTCAGTCTGCAGAGGAGCAGATGTGTGAGATGGGTCAAGCAAGGGTGAGGGACACCCAGCCTCAGCAGCATGGTGGCTGAAGGAAGGGCAGGCATCAGCAGAGATGGACCAGAGCCAGGCAGCAAGAGCAAAAGGGCTCTAGAAACGTCCATCAACGTCAACATTTTCTGGAAGGGGATGGGATTCATTCAGTGTGCCACCTGGCAGTGCAAAGGAAGGCTCTATCAGTGTGGTCTGGATTTTGTGTTGTTTAACGTAGGCGCTCTGTCTAAATGTGTTTCTCAAAGTTCATGTGTTGGAAACTTAATCACTAATGCAATGGTGCAAATCAGTCCTGCTGACTCTATGGCTGGGAGAAGAGAAATATACAAAACCTTGGACACAATCTTCACTTGCTGATGGGGATAGTGAGCCTCCATGACTTTCACACACCATATCTCACAGCCAAGATCAAATTCTGTTTCTAGATTCCTGATCCAGTGTTTTCTTTAATAAGCCTCATACCCATGGCACTTGTCTGCAGTGTGATTTCAGAAGACACTGAATTGATGGCTTTTTAAGAACAACATGGTGGGTGTCCCCAGTTCAAATGTGAAATAATGGAGTCTTTACTGTGGTAACACGTGCCAGAGCACTGCTCATACTCCTACTGGTGACCTTTGCTTGCAGCCTCTGCCTACAGAGAAAGTACCGTACACAACAACAAAAACAGGTGCCAACATCAATTAAGTGTTTTCTCTGAACTAAGTCCTTTATTCATCCTTATTCTGCGCCTGAGATGGTGCAGTTGTGATTTCTCTGTAAATGAGGGGAAGAGGCTGCCTCATGGCCCCATCCGAGTTCAGTGTTGTGATCAAAGAACAGCAGTTATGCAGAAAAAAAAAAAATATTTGGAAGCAATCCAAACCTTCACTGCAGCCTCTAGAGAAAATACTGAGGGGGAAGTGCATTCTTAGCATGAAGCAAAAGTCTTAAAATTTTGCTTTCCTCTCTCTGCTATTCTCAGTGTCTATTTCCAGCAGAGCAACTGCTCCAGAAGCAGTGAGCTTTGTTCTCCAGCATTCTCTGTGCAGATTCATCCACCTGGCTCCTCCTTCACCTGCATCCTCCCCTCCGCACCCATTCACCCATACTCTGCCAGGCTCTCTCTGCCCTCATCCCTGGGAATCCCAATATTGGCTCCCTCTGTCTAGGCCTTTTTCCTCACTGGATAGCCCCATTCAGTTGGTAGAGTGCTACTCTGCACTCTCTGAGGCCCTGGGTTCAAACCCCACACCGCAAAAACAGGAGGATGAGGCAGCCCACTCCTGAAACAATCCTGAAAACAATCAGCCATCAAAAACCCTATGAGGGTCACTATGAGTCGTACCCGGACTTGACGGTACCTAACGACAACAACAACATATAATAATGGAGACGCAATAGCCAAGTAGGCTATGCCAGAAATTGCCTTAGAGTAGAATTACATAGAAATTTCCACAGGTACAAGTTTCAAATATTCACATGTTAACATTTTTATTCCCTGTCACACTCACCGTACAGATAAGAAAACTGAGACTTGCAAGTAATAGTAAATACATTGTTATAATAACGATTATTATTATTATGTAGATGCTGTCCTATTGCACAGATGCTAACTTTTTCAATTTCACAATGATCACATTAGGAAGGTGATACAAATCTACTAGGTGGCAAGGTTTGTCTGACTCTAGAGACCAAGCTCTTAACCATAGTTCTCTGTCTTTTGTGTCCTATTTCTGTAATTATGAAGCAAATTGGCAGTAGAGTCTAAGTAGAAAAAGAAGGAACCAGATATCAGGATTTAGCAGAGAAAGGAGTCTAGTCTTAAATCCCATCACTAGCCGTGCTCATTAAATATCAGATGATTATTAAAATATGAATACTGTCAGGAAGATGCAATAGTCTATAAATAAGATAAATTCATTTGCTAAGGAACAGACTGAAAAATGCAGTGACTTTCTAATTAACTTAAAATTATTTAATCAATAAAACACAATTACTTTTCAAATAATCTTTGAAAGTTCCAGGGAGTCTTGAAGTGTTTAATTGCTATTTAACCAGATAGCAGCAGTCGAGTTACACAGATACCAATTTTATATAAAATGTTCTTTGCCCATCTAGCACTCTGTCAAAATTTCCATTACAGAGACATATTTTCAGGCCAGATTCAAGGGTTTTGGGTTACAAATTAATTTTGTTTCTGTTTTTCACCAGGCAGGGCAGGGGGGTGGGAGGGCTAAGTGGCTGATGCATGATCCCTGGCCCCTGCTTTGCAGGAGAGAGGTAGCTCCCTGCTGGTAAGGCAGTGTCCCTCAAATCAGAGGGATGCTGCTGCCAGTGGTTCTCAGGGAAAACCCCAAGTCCAACCCAACTCTCCCCTCACAGCAGATATAAACCTTGAGCTACCCTGGGTTAAGATTTGAGCTGGAGGTTTGCCTGGACCCCACCTATATCCCCTATAATGACTCTGAGAAACCATGACATGAAAGTAAGTAAAAAATAGTGGATACAAGATCAGAATTTCCAGGTAGGAATATGTGTTTTAACCAGACCTCCAGGTGATGCTTATGGTGCACACTGCCCTACACTTTTGTTTGTTTTTTTGAGACAAGATCTCACTATGTAGCCCATGCTGGTCTCAAACTCGAGATTCTCCTGCCTCAGCCTCCTGAGCACTGGGATTATAATAAGCATGTGCCACTGTGCCTGGCTCTAGTCTACTTTTTTTGTTGTTTGTTTGGGTTTGGGTTTTGTTTTTTGCTTGTTTTTTTGAGACAAGTTCTTGCTATGATCCCAGGTTGACCTGGAACTCACTGCATTGCCCAAGCCAACATAGAACTCTCGATCCTTCTGCCTCAGCCTCCCAAGAGCTGGGATTATAGGCATGCGTCACCATGCCCAACCTGAGTCTACTTTTTAAAACATTTTGTAAACCATAGTTCACAGATCTTTGTTAACATGCTGATTTGGTAGGTTGGTTTGGAGTGGAGCCTGAGAATTTGCATTTCCATCAAGCTTGCAGGAGATGCTGATGTTGCTGGTCCCAGCATCTGGTAGCAAGGTGTGTGATCAGGATGTCTGGTTGGGAAGGGGAGAGGAGGAGCCTGACAAAGACAGGCACAATTCCTAGATCCAGAGTTTGCAACTGATATGACCTTATATGAGTCACTCTACCCCTTTGAGTCAACTTCCTCAGCCAAAAGAGGATATAAAATAACACTGTTCAGAGGTCTGTATGCCTGTTCTTAATACAGCACTTGGCATGTGGAAAACTCTCAAGACAGAAGCTGTGTTTGCTGTTGTTTCTAAGGGAACAAAGTAACTGGTAAGTGCTCAATTGTTGTTGTTGTTAGGTGCTGTCAAGTCGGTATCCGACTCATAGTGACCCTCATAGGGTTTTCAATGGCTGACTATTTTGGGATTGCCTTGGGAGTGAATTGCCAGGCCCTTCTCCCATTTTTGAGGTGCTGGGAATTGAACTCGGGACCTCAGAGACTGCAGCTCAGCTCTCTACCAACTGAGCTAAATCCCAGCCCAGAAGTGCTCAATAGTTGTTAGTTATTATTAGCTTTGTTATTATTTATTGAGAGTTGTATATGGCATGTTGGGTGCTGTGCCAATTATTCCATTATTACCATTTACTCTTGCTTAGCACTCCTATCGTGCTAGGTATTATGCTTTTCTGTTTGGCAGATTAGAAAGCCAACACACAAACAGGTTTAGTAACTTGGTCAAAGTCACAAAGATAGTAAAAGGCACAGCTGGAGTTGAGTTCAGGCTTTTAAGCGGCCAGACTGAGGCATCCTTCTGTCCACACCTGTCTGAAAGGCTGGCTCTAGCAAAGCTGGGGGCCTGAAAACAAGCAACTGCAGGAAGCACAGTTGAGGGCCTAGGCGTGGAGGCAGAGAACAAACTAGAGCAGGGCCCGTGAGGCAGAAGCATTGAGGGGCAAAGGAAATTCAGACACAAGAGGAGTGGGGCCAGCTTCCACAAGGACTCGGGCCCCTGATGATCAGGAATAGAACCTAAAGTGACAAGAATAGTGGCTTCTCTGTTTTGTTCTCCCCAGTACCTTCTACAGTACTGACCCACAGTAGTGCGCCATTAAGACGCAGTAGTTGGATTAACGAATTGCTTACATAATAGACTAAGTAACATTTTGAAGGCAGTAAGTGACTTGAAGTCGGTGGGCAGGATGTATTGGTGCCAGGGAGAGATTTTCGCTTCTGGCTTCTCTTCTTTAAAAGAGGGAGCCGTTCACCACAGAAGAACAACTGGAATATTTCTCTTGGCGTGCCGCCAGCACACACAATGCCTCCTTTTATTCACAGGTCAGTGGGCGTTTGGGGCCCAGCCCTCAGCCTGTGCACACAGCCCACAGCCTGCCCCACATACTTACCCCCTTGTGCTCTGGAGCACAGAGACCGGTGCCCACCAAGCCCAGCATGTCTCCTTCACCGCAGCCCTGTAGCGAGTGTGCTTTCAGGTGCCACTGCTTTTAGAAGTCCCCCTCAAGAGCCAATGAGGCTCCCAGGGCTGGGTCTCCCCACTGTTGTTGGGAGACAGCAACAGCAGTGCTTTCTCAACCATCCAGTCACCTCCACAGGTCACAAAGCCTGGAGTTAAACAGCCCAGCAGCATTAGAGAAGAGGAGGGAGGCTTTCCTGTTCCAAGACCAGCCTCTCCAGATGTGCGCAATCACCCAGCTATCTGAAGTTATTGTCCAGGCACTGGGCCAGGCCCTGTGGATTCATGAATGAATGAAGCAGAGTTCTTCCGTTTAAGGAATTCACAGTCCAAAATGGGAAGCAGAGACCTAAATAAGGACATCAGGCCTTAGAGGGGTGTGGCAAAGGCTTTAGAGAGGATCAGGAAAGCATCACAAATGTGGTACTTGAGCTGGGCTTTGAAGGATGGGTAAGATGTCACCAAGCAGGCAGGGCAGAGATGAAAACATGCATGGCAGCTTGAGGAATGATCAGCACACCTGGCCAGAGGGGAGGGCGGCAGCGGAGGATGGGGAAGGCAGGGCTGGAAGTCATTTTATTCTGTAGAGTAGGAAAGCATCCAAGGTTGTTAAGCAGAAGAGAGACAAGATGAAAGCTGGGTTTGGATACAATTCTGACTGCAATGAGGGGAGCACGTCCCCAGGCAATGGCCATTAGCAGATGCTCAATAAATATTTCCAGAATAAACTGCTTTCGAGAGGGGAGAGTAGCAAGTCTGGTGAGAAGTCTGGCCAGACTTAATGCATTTCACCAAATAACTGCTATTTTTTTCTTTCTTTTATGAGAATAGCGGTGTTTCTTCTCCTTTACTGAAGCATCACAAGTGTATATAATCTGAAATTGCAGGCATAATTACATAATGTCTTATAGAGCTGGCAGTTTCCTCAATGTTGGCTTTATCTTCCTGAATAATTCTCGGCCCTTGTACTCTGCACTGCCCAGCAGCCTCCGTCACGATATGTGCACGTGGCAGGCTCCAGGTAAGCAGAAGCACCACACAGATTTACAAAGCACAAGAACTGGATGGGCTCTTGTGGCCACCTGGGCCAACTCCTTCATTTCACAGATGGGGGAAGTGAGAGGGGAGAAAGAGAAACACACGCCCTATCCAAAGCCATGTGTGCATTAAACTGTGAGGTCCTTGCATTTCACTGCAGGGACCTAGGCTCAGTGAAGACTTTGAAGGGCGAACACAAAGGCGCCAGGCACAGACTCTGAAATAAACTGGTAGTGGGCCTGAATAACAGCAGGGTAAATAGAACACTGGCATGCCAGCACAAAAGAACACGTTGTCCAGCATACACGGTTTACTAAAGTCTGCAAGGACCACAGCTGAGACTACCTAGGCCAGAGGCAGAATGAGAATTAAGGGCTTGGGCTGTAGCGGGTCCAGGTTTGAACCCCAGCTCTATCATTTACCAGTGTGTGTTTACTGAGTTCCCTGACCTCAGCCCCTCAGCGCCCCATTGTGTGCATATGTAAAACAGGAAAAAAATAAAAAAACCAATTTCCTCCTGGGGGGCGGTACAGGTTAACTAGGATGAGGTACATAAAGTACTTATGGCGGTTCCTGCAGTGGGAGCTGAGAGGCAGTCCACTGCAGAGAACAAAGGAAGAAAAAGAGCAGGATTAGCAACCAGTGGGAGTCACTGATCACCCAGCCTTTCGCCACTGAACACAGTAGGTCAGGCAGCACAAGAAGGAGGAGGAGATGACAATCCTGCCAGGGTTTCAAACCTGGACAATTGGAGAGGTGGGGGCAATACTAGAGGTGGAAAAGTCAGGAGAGAAAAAGAGATCTGGAAGCAGGAGGAGGGTGGTCCTGCGCTGGGTTCACCCAGACGGGGTTAGTCCTGAGAGCGGCCCAGCAGAAGGCTGACAAAGAGGCCTGGAGCCCAGGGGTGCGCATTCTGGATTCCCAGGCATCAGAGTGATTACTGTGGGGGGCGGCGAGGGGCGAGAGGGCAGAGAAGGGGTCTGAGGGAGGCCCCTGGACAGTCGTGTGTGGGCAGCAGATGAGAGGGATGGAACAGGGGGGCCACAGGACAGCCCGGCCGGCGGGGAGTCTAGAGGAAGCCGTGCTGGTGGAGGGTGCCGCGGGACCCCACTCTGCCCGAGGGCGGGGACGGACGCCGAGGGTGGGCGAGATGCGGGGTCCGCAGAGGGCGATGGTCCCTGCTGTCCCTGGGAACGCAGGCGAGGCAGGCGCCCGGCTCCCAGGAAGGTGAGCGAGTCCGCCAAGGAGTCGGCATTCGTAAAAATAACTGACAAGCACTCAATTTAATCTTCACCACAACCACAGGTGCTGCATGCTTTTATTATTTTATTTCACATTTAACATTGAGGAGCAGGCTCAGAGAAACTGCTGTAGACCTAATGTCTGCATCCCCCCAGCTCATATAAAACCCTAACCCCAGACGTGACGGTGTTAGGAAGTGGGGCCTGTGGCGGGTGGAGCAGAGCCCTCTCGGATGAGATGAGGGATCCTGTAAAGCAGCCCCAGTGAGCTGCCTCACCACCACCACCACCTCCAGTCCCCACTCCACCCCCACCCCACCACCCCCACCCCCATCCCCGCCACATCATGTGAGGAACATTAAGAAGATACCCATCTGTGAACCGGGAAGTAGCCCTCCTCGCCAGATGTGGAATCTGCCAGAGCTTTGACCTATGACTTCCAGCCTCTAGAGATGTGAGAAACAAACTTCTCTTATTTTTAAGCCAGCCAGTCTATGGCAATTTGTTGTAGCAGCCCAAACGGACTAAGCGGGAGGTTTAAGAACTTCTCTGATTAGCAGTTGGAAGAGCTGAGATTTGAAGCCAGAAGCCCTGGCTCTGGAGTCCATGGCTTTTACCCAAAAGGCCAGTTTGATGGGAAGACCTTCTGGAGGTGGGAAAGGAAGATTTGTAACCCTTGGCACTAACATGGCAGAGGAGCACAAAAATGGAGAGAAATACTAAGGTGGAGATAAAGGAGTTTAAGCCACGTGGTCCTCACCTTCCTAGTAAGGTAAGAAGAGGCCAAGTGCTGAGAGTGAGGGATGTGTGAGTGGATCTGGGAACTTGGGGAGAGCAGCTGAGGTTTGCACCTGTCAGCAAGGAGCCTGGGGTGAGAGACCATTGCAACAAATATGGGGGGAATCAAGTAGCAACTGAGGTCAGAGGGCATGGATTTAACATGGATCTACCATGGGTCAGGATCCACCAGGGTCAGAGAAACTGAATAGGAAGGTTTAGCTTAGCACTGGAGCTTACAAAATGCAAAGGCATTAAGGGGTGAAATTGTAAGGTACAAAGGAGGACACACACACAGCTGGCACAAGGTGGAAGGGGACAGTTTTCAATGTCACACCGTCCATACTAAAAAGCACACAGGTGGGAACAGTGCAAGTGGCCCTGATGTGTTACACCTGAGGTCTGCTGACCAGCTACTCCACTCCAAGACACACTGATTACAAATCGGCTCCAAAGCTCTCCTATTCCCATCAGTTTTCATGGTTTAACAGTTTGAAGCCCCATTGCTTCCCAATACCAAGGCACTGACTTCCTGTGGCTGCTGCCACTTGAAATGTTGTTGTTGTTGTTGTTGTTAGGTGCTGTTGAGTTGGTATCTGACTCATAGCGACCCTCATAGGGTTTTCAATGGCTGACTGTTTCGGGATTGCCTTGGGAGTGGATTGCCAGGCCCTTCTCCCATTTGTGCTGGTGCTGGGAATTGAACTCGGGACCTCAGAGACTGCAGCTCAGTGCTCTACCAACTGAGCTAAATCCCAACCCCACTTGAAATGTGGCTAGCCTGAATTAAAATACAATGTGGGAAAGTGTGAAAGACACCTAGATTTTAAACACTTAGTGTGAAAAAATGAATGTAACCCCCCCTCTGGTATTTATTACATATTGAAATAGTATTTTGGATATATTGGGCTAAATAAAATATATAACAGTTAATTTCACCACGTTTTTATGTTCTACTTGTTATTGTTGTTGTTGTTGTTGTTGTTAGGTACTGTCAACTCGGTGTCCAACTCATAGTGACCCTACGTACAACAGGCAAAACACTATTGTCAGTGCTTCTCTGCTATTCATAGAGTTTTCAATGGCTGATTGGTTTTTGGGAGTGGGTTGCCAGGTCCGTCTCCCAGGCCTACAACACGTGGTACTCCCAGGCAGTCTCCCATCCAAGTACTAACCAGGCCCGACCCTGCTTAGCTTCCAAGATCTGACAGGATCTGATGCTACAGTGGTATGGCTGCAGGCCATGTTCTACTAGAACATTTAAGATGTGACTCAAACTATATTTCCATTGGCAAGAGCTCGTCTACAAGGCAAACATGATATTAAATTGGGGTTAAATAAATGTATTGGGCCAGAATGCTGACATAAGCGAAGTCTATCTACATAGATCTATCAGCTATTCTGAGAGAATAGGAAACAGAACTGGTAAGTTATGATTTGTTGGACATGGGACTGGAGGGCCAAGGAGATGTAACCTGAATAAGGAAAGGGGTGCTTTTTTAGGTACCAGAAGATTTTTTAGTGTGCATTGACCAAATGCCTAAACAGCCTCTAAACTCTCCAGTGATGACAAGGACTGACCCTGGATTCACTTCTACACCAGGATCCCCCTTTGGTGTCCTAGCTCTGTACCAGGTCATTCTCAACCTCCCCAGCTCCTTCTGCCCCCTCTACTGACCTCAAAGTGACATCCAAATCCATGCCCTTCACTTATTCCCACCAGTGTCTCCCAGAATACCAAGCCCAACAACCCCATGCCTTCTAAAAGCCTTTCCCCACTGGCCAGAAGCAGGGCCAATTCCCTCTCTCACAGACCTCCCTCCCTCCCAGGTGCTATCTGCCAACAATTAGGAAAGAAGGCCATGTGATACAGTGTGACCAGCATGGCTCATGGGTCAAGAAACCCAGATCCTAACCTAGTTTTACCCAGTTTTTTACTGTGTGAGTTTAAGGTATATCACAACTTCTCTGGGTCTCAGCTTCCTCATTCATTTCCTAACAATACTGACCTAAATCCAGAGTCTTCTAGGAGGGGACATTCAATGGGATAATGAGAGCAATAAGTTCTTTGTTAAAGCTGGGTTATCCAGCCAGGCATGGTGATGCAGGCCGGTGATCCCAACACTCAGAAGGATCATCCAAATTCAAGGCCAGCCTGGGCTACATAGGGAGACCCCCGCCCCCCCACACACACAAGGTGGGATACACAAAGGAAGAGAGATACTGTTGGAATCTAGCTGGAGAAGTGCAGGAGAAAAGGGGGAAAGTAATGAGCAGGAGGGCGCCTCACCTCCATCCCCCAGGGCCAGCGCAGGTCGTAGCCTTCCTGTGACAGAATATATACCTGGCTTTGAGAATTTTCCTACAGCTGAATAAACATAAATGATTCTAGGGAAAATGTCCTAAATAAAACCTGAATGCAGCTGTTAATGAAACTGCTTGAGATTTAATGTTACTCAGCATGAAAAAGAGAATTCTAAACTCCATCGTGAAAAGTTATAATTCATCCCAGACTCTCTCTCCCCCAAGCCCTCCCCACATACAGTGAAGGGTGGAGAATGAGGAATCTAAACAATGGAAGATGTAAGCAGGGTTTGCTTTCTCAGTGGTACAGCGGGCTCTGATTACCAGACCCTTCAAAAGCTGTGTTGAACACATTCACATTTTATTTAACCCTCATGTGATCCCGCAAAGGAAGGAGTTATTGTCCCTACTTTATAGAGGAAGGAATTGAGGATCGCAGGGTCACAGCGGGATTCAGGACTGGCTTTCTAGCCAGGAGTGTTCCTCAGGGAAGACTCTCTTTACACAGGCCTAGACATGATGGATAACCTGAAATTTGTTCAAGATAGTGCATCAGGGGAAACGAGTAGCAGGACACTACATAAAGCTCTATTTTTATTAAAAATTTTTATATATGTGTTTGTATATGGATCTAGATCTGAATAAGTATATGTAGTTATGTATCCCATAGGTACAGCAGCAGGTATAGAACAACAATCTCCAAACTGTCCCATAGATCCTCATCACCAATTCTTGACAGTTTGGAGTTTTCTCCTTTATATGCATCTTGCTTTATTTTAAATGTTTGCTATGAATTGGTATGATTCATTTCCACCTTTCCAGGTGTCCTGACTACACCTTTCACTTCTAGGTCTTCTACCCAAGCCTGAGGTATGAAGCATCCCATTTGCCCTACCTACCTACTTTTCTATTCCACAATGAAATTTTCCCAAAGAGAAGTAACATTCATTCCCTCATCTGAAAAAGGGATTACAATGCCAATGATGTGGCCTTTCCTTTCTCCTCCCCTGTAACATGAATTATTCTGAGCTTTCTGAGCACATGGCATTAGCTCTAGAGTCACTTTCTGGTGAAGATCTCATGTAAGCACAGTGATTGCCTGAAGGTCCACCATTCACGTGTGTGGCCATCACAGGATGAATTCAAGGCTAGTGTTGCCAGGCATGACTTTTTTTTTCTTTTTTCAAAAGAAGCCAGGAATGTGGACTTACATAAAATCAAATTTTAAAGTGTAAACTGAATTCTTTTCTTTTTAAAGACACTGTGTAGATCTTCTTCACAACTGCCAGGGTATGGAATCAGCCCAGATGTCCATCAACAGATGATTGGATTAAAATGTGATATATGTACACAATAGAATATTATTCAGCAGTAAAGAAGAATGAAATTTGGTCATTTGTAGCCAAATGGATGGAGTTTGAAATCATCATTTTTAGCAAAATAACCCAGCCTCACAAAGAGAAATACTGCATATGCCATATTAAAGAAAAATATATATACAAATATATATAATGATACACCCATATATATAAACAAATGTACATATATAAGATTGGAAAATACAAGGGGACCCAACAGGAGGGGGAAGGGCCAGTCAGAGTGGGAGGGCAGTGGGGAAGGTGGAAGGGGGAGGGGAACAACACAATAAGGTAAAGACCTGAGAGAACAAGTGTAAAATACAGGATGTAACTCAGTGAAAATCCCATAACGAATCCCACTATACTGGATGCAAAAAAAAAAAAAAAAAAATCATAGTATACCTCCTAAATGCCTATAATTATTGATACCTACTAATCAAAAGTTTTTGTATATTGTTTAAAGAGATGAAAATATTAACAATTCAGTTTTAATCATTGCACACTATGTATAGGAACTGCATTATCACTCTGTACCCTATTAATATACTTAAAAGTATACTTAAAAGTATACTGTGGAGGCAGTGTCACCAGTGAGACACTGGAGGTGGTCTCAGCCCACCTTTCCAGCCTGGTCTCCACCTCCTCTGCCCATCACAAATGCACCCATACCTCACCTGTCCCTGGGCAGCTCTGGGTTTTTGCCTGTGCTGCACCTACCCTGTTCTCTGCTCAAGGTGCAACTCTTCTCAACCCTTTCTAGTCCTAAATATTATCTCAATTAATACTGCCCCTCCTCCAAGGCTCTCTTCAGAAACCAACTTCTCTGCTCCTGCCTATATTTTCATTGATTTCAAGCACTTCTCACATTCTGCTCTAAGCCATAGGTTCTGGATATTTAAACCTTTCTGGTAGATCATACATTGAAAGAAAAGAAGGACTTTTTTGGTGCCAGTTATGACTTTGGTATTGTTCTCCCTAACTTGTAGGAGAGAGAAACAAAATTCAGGTACTATGTGACCATCTTGAGCTTTCTGTATGTATCCTAGCTTTGCCTGTCTTCCAGACTCCTTTCTGCTCCCTCAACAGGAATCCTCCTTCTCCCTCCTCTGTAACTCCTACCCAACCCTGAAGGCAGCTTTACTTCCAGCACCCTCCCTTCCCCACACTCCAGGTGGCACTGGGTCCCTCCCTCCATCCTGTGCCCCACAGTACCTGTACAATTGATCAGCCCTCATCGGACCGCCTTGTAATTTGCTATTTGATTATTAATGCTTCCTGATGGATTGTAAGCTCCTTGCCTAGCAGAGTTTCTGGCCCAATATAGGTGATCAGTCAACATTTACTGGATGATAGGAAGGGAAAGAAGGAGGGAAGGAGAGGCCAATGGTGGGAGGGAGGAAAAGACGGAGGGAGGGACTAAGGAAGGAAGGAAGAAAGGAAGGAATGAAGGAATGAAGGAAGGGGAAAGGAGGGAGGGAGGGACAGGGCCACAGGCAATGAAGAAATGCGAGGTATAGAGACATCAGGGCTCCAGGCTCTACCTCCTGGCTGCATTAGAGTAGCTCCTCTGTGCTACAGGCTGAAAGCAGATCCCTAAGAAGGCTCCAGCTGCCATCCCCACACTGGTGAGGCAGGCAGGTGACAGGCTGCTGGTTGCTGCTTGGTTTCTGGGCCTTAGGAACCATCATTCACCTCCTCCTTCTCTGCTCCTGCTCTCTAGCTCTAGGGAAAAGCCATCTTCCTCACTGGTCAGGCTCTGCTTTGGAAGGTTAGCTACAAAGGTAACAAAGTCAGGCGGTGGGCAAAATGATGTGGGGAGGCTCAGAGCAGGGTGTGTGCATGTGTGGAGAAGGCTGACCAGGATTCCCGATGCCCAGGTAACTGCCTGACCAGAAAGCGGGCCTTCCTGAGTCAGGATGAGCATGGCGGTGGGTGGGTGGAGTCCTGTCAGGAGCCATTGGAAGTAAGGCTCTGCACGTTACCAGAACACTCCCAGACAGCTGACCCCCAGGCTCCTTGTTCATAGGCTGCTCCACTCCTGTGCTGGAGACCACCACCCTGGTCTCAGAGGGAGCATGGGGAACCTAGTCTGGCCCATGTCCTCAAAAGCACAGCTGCCTCTCAAACTGCTCAAAGGAGCAGTTTCTGCTACCCACAGACCCCAACTCCGAGATTAGGGTGTGAAGGAAAACTGATCTCCTCAATGTCCACCACCAACCCAGCAAGGGAGGGGCATAGGACAGCATTCCCTGGGAATTCGGAACCTCAGAGAAAGACCTGGAAGACAGGTGGTGAGGTCCACCACATCCCACTCAGATGTCATCCAAGCAGCTGGGGGAAGGGAGGGGCAAGGTCCCTGCACTCCGCTTCTCCTTCCTCCTGTCCTGCCATCTTCTTAGTGACCTACCTGGACCCTCCCCCAGGCTCCCAGTGGCTTTCCATCTCCACCTGCAGGGTGACTCTAACAATACCAGGTGTCTTAGGTGATTCTGGCTGCTAAAACAAAGGATAGGAGCACAGACTGGGTGGCTTATACATGACAGACATTTCTTTCCCATAGTTCTGGAGGCTGGAAGACTGTGGCCCAGTTTCTAGCCTGGTCAGGTTCTGGGGAGGATCTGTTTCCAGGCTGCAGAATGCCAATTTCTTGGATCTTCACATGGCAGAAGGAGCAAGAGAACTCCCTGGAGTCCCTTTGCTAAGGACTAATCCTATTTCTGTGGGCTCACCTGCATGGCCAATCATTGCATTGAGGGTTTGGATTCCCACGTGAACTGGGGACACGCACGTTCAGCCCACATCACCAGGCTGCCCTTGTGAACCTTGGCCAGCCCTGGCATCCACAGGAGCTTTTGCTCAGTAAACCTCAAGGAAATAGTGGGAGGGGGGTGGTTAACCTAGGTTAAAGACAAGAAAATGAGTTTCAAAACCATTTTATACTCAGAAATGGAAAAAAAAAAACTGAAATGAAAAGAGATCATGTTACCTAAATAAAGAGTTTAAAAAAAAAAAAAAAAAGCTCAAAACTCCAAAACCCATCTAATAAGAATTAGGCCTTCAGGTAGGGAGCTAGCTAATAATCCTGCTAATTTAATAAAGGAAAAACAAAGCCAATTTTATTGACGACTTATGTGCCAAGTACTTTTTGTGCACATCATTCCATCCTGGGGTAAGCCTATAAAACAGTCTCTTATCATGCTCATTTTATAGGTGGGAAACTGAGGGTTAGGGAAGGGATCTCACAATCAATGCCCAGGGCATCCTCAGGGCTGCATGGGAGTGGGTGAGCCAATTCCCTTTCGAAGGAAGCATATCTGCATTTGAATAACAGCTCTCTGGAGAAAACAAAGTCATCCCCAAAGGAATGGCTCCAATGCGGGGAATGTCAGCCTCAGCCCTGCCAGTGGGCAGAGCTCTCAGGGGAGGAGTTTTTGGCGCTACCTGGCATCACCCAAAGGCAGCCACCCACCGGCTTGGCTAACACAGGGCTCCATTCAGCAGTGGCAATGCTGAGGGCAGGGGGCAGAGGAGGGAGAAGATTAGGTCAGGGAAAGCTAGGCCCAGGCAGGCACAGGATCAGGGCAAGCAAGCACCCACAGAAGAATGTGCTCCTTGCATGTCCCCTCACCCAGAAATGTCAGCCCACTTCACAGTGTGGAAGAGACACTGTCCTACTTAGTGCACAAGAGACCTGGCATTCTCATTCAGCCCAGCACTCACTCCCTGCCCCTGTCCCTGCCCCTGCTGGTCCTCAGCATCCTTATCAGTGACACAAGAAGGGTGGACTAGGTAACCTGGGGGATTTCTTCCACCTTCAACAATACAGACTCCCAGGAGTACTGTGAGCCCAGCACTCAGAGTGGCAGCATTCCTGGGCAAATCGGGAGGACTGGGGAGAAGGAGGAAGAAGCAGGGGCCAAAGAGAGAGAAGAGACAAGCTCAAGGGGATGGAGCTCAGGATAGGTGCCTAGGGGGGATAGACATGCCAAGAATGGGCCAGGGAATCCTGAAAGGGGGATGGAAGGACAGAAGGCATTTGCTGTTGCCAAAGTTCAGCTGAAGGGGAGAGGAGACAGCCACACATAGTAACACTAGGGAGGCTCTTCTTGGAGGCCAGAGCTGGACTGCCATGAAGAGGGGTGCCTGCTGTCCATGAGGAGGCCAGGTTTGAGGGACTGAGGAAAGCCTTTTTGGTGCAAGCCATGTGTGAAGAAGATAGAGACAACCTCACCCAGCCGAAAAAAGCAGAGTGGAGGCACTCACATGGATGTTGTTGTTAAGTGCCATCGAGTTGTTATCCGACTCATAGCGACCCTCCGTACAACAGGGGAAACACTATTGTCAGTGCTTCTCTGCTGTTCATAGGGTTTTCAATGGTGGATTGATTTTTGGGAGGGGATTGCCAGGTCCATCTCCCAAGCCTACAGTATCTGGTATTCCCTGGCAGTTCCCCATCCACGTACTAACCAGGCCTGACCCTGCTTAGCTTCCAAGATCTGATGGGATCGGATGCCACAGGGCTACAGCTGCAGGCACTCACATGGATAAGACTATGCAAAATGGCACAGAAGCACTAGAGGGAACGTATATGAATTTAGGAAGGAGGCACCACTATCCCCATTTCATTGATGCAAAAACTGAGGCTCAGCATGGTCTAAGTCAGGTGGCAGGGCAGGAATAGAACCGAGTCTTGCCTGATTCTGTGGCTTTATGTTTGTAGTTTTTATCTGATCTCTACTCCTGCAGAATATCTGCTCCTGGGTGGACTAAGGGTTGAAAGCTTAAGGGAAAGAGGTATGAAAACAGAGAAAAGGCTGGAGAGATGGGCAGGAGACAATGAGAATGGACATAAGTATTTTCCTACTGAAACAAAATGGCAACCAGGGTTTTCCAAACAGTTTTTCCTGTAGCTGCCTGTAGAGATTTTTAAGAACATAGGGTTCTAGAACTAGCCAGATCAGGGCTGAGCTCCTAGTTCTCCCACTTTCTGCCTCCGTGAACTAGAACAAGTATTTACTCTGTTGGGGTCTTATTTTATTCACCAATACAATGGGAATAACAATAGTCATACCTTACTAGGTAGCTCATAAAAATTAATAACTGTTATATTTAAGGGTTCGGCACAATGTCTGGCACACATTAAGCATTCAATAAAAAGGTAGCAAAAAGCAAGATGTGGTGGCTGGCACACACCTGTAATCCCAACACTCAGGAGGCTAAGGCAGGAGGATCATGAGTTCGAGTCCAGCTTGGGTTACACAGTAATACTCTGTCTGAAAAAAAAAGGTAGCAAACCCAATCACTCCTCTAATGGTACTCCAGGAGACCTTCCTGCCTCCCTGCTGCCTCCTCAAAATCAACATCTGGCCAGTCTCCCCACTCCCTCCTTCCTTTGAATTCTCTCCACTTCAGAACTGACTTGAAAGCTACTCCTCCCTGTGCATTCAGTCCTTCCTCAGATTTGAGTTTGCATTTGATCAAATGATTCATCAATTCGTCTATACAAACTCTTTAACCTCTCAGGAACAAAACTGCCCAGTCGGTAGTTGTGTCCGACGAACTGGTTTGCATGTGATTGCCAAGCAATCAGTGCAGGCCTGATGGGCTTTCAGGCTGTCAGGAATTACCTAACAGATTTCCCAAATGTGCTTGCATTTTGTAAGTTAACATCTGGATGAGTATCAAAACCTTCTACCCAAACCATGAATTCTGTGCCTTTGCAAATTTGCCAACAATCCACTGTTCAAGAATGTTTTTCACAAATGAGACACAGACAAATGGATACACAAAAGGTTAAGGTGAGGGTGGGAATTAGGAATAAAGTTTATCCTGTCAGGGGTCTTAAATATTTTCATGCCTTTGCTCCTTTGGCACACTAGTGAAGCCTATGGATCTTTTCTCAGGACATTTTTAAATGCATAGCTTGGCTACAAACAAAACCAATAATATTGAAATATAATTAAAATTTTTAAAGTACATAATAGAGCAATATATTTTCTTCTTTATCAACACATTAAATAACAAGCACTAGCAGTAGATGTAATAACTACTGAATTACAAAGCTATGATTGACATAAATAATATTTCCAGATATCTAAAGCAGCTAAATGCAACATGAAAATGTTATTTCTATTGGTGACAATGTCACAGGTACTACAAATACACTGCAGCTTTTTGTCTACATTGATAATCAAAAATAAAAAGCCAAATAAAGATGTTCTTTTTTCTCCCCCCACTAAAGTTCACAGATGCCTCTGAATTCTACGCATGGACTCTTAGGGCTATTGATCCCAAGTTAATAATTGCTGTTAGGTCCTTTACAACTCAGTAAACGTGCGTGCGTGCATGCGTGCGTGCGTGCGTGCGTGCGTGTGTGTGTGTGTATGAGTGTGTGGGGGGGGGAAGATAGAGCGTGTGATATACTTTGCAAGTGCTCTACCATTGGGCTGCATTCCCAACCCCATTTTTTATTTTTTATCTTGAGCCAGGGTCTAAGTTACGCAGATTGCCTCTAGGTCTCAAACTCAGGATCCTTCTGTCTCTGCCTCCTGAATTACAGGGATTGCAGGCATGTGCCACCATGCCTAACACAACTTAGTAAACATTTGTACTGGGCATATTCCTGAGTTACGGTTCACCCATATCTCCTTCTTGAAGAGTCTCTGCCCATGCCATTCTTGCCCTCAAAGGCCAAATCTGCAGCTAGGACCTTCCTCTGCCTGCTCTTCTCCTCTGCCTGGCCCAGGGAGGATTCCTGCCTACGCTGCACCCTATGCCCAGGCTGCCTGATCTCTGCCAAGACCTGGCCTTGGAAGAAAGCCTCAGGTCCTGGAGAAGTGAGCTCAAGCAATGGACCCTCTGTGGAACTTCAAGGAAGGAGAGGCAAAGAGCAGGGCACACAGTGCACAGTTGGCCCTGGCACATTCGTTCCATGGCATCACCTGTCTGGAAGATGCCTGGACTCCTTCCAGGCCCAGGCTGAGATGTCATTACTGCACTTTATGGCCTCTCTCTTCATTGCAGCTTAAGGGAGTCTCTGTTGTCTGTGTCAGAGAGCTGTACATCCGAATTATCAACATGCTTTCACATCTGAGGAGGATGAAGTTCAGAAAACTTGATTAACTTGCCCTGGCTCACAAGGGCTGGTACATAGTGAAGCCATTTCCCCTTTCTTCCTCTCCACCTCCCCTTTTATTGAGAGGCAGGTAAGTGATGCCCTATGCTATCTATTTATTTAAAATCATACAAATGGGCAGGTGCAGTGGTGCATGCCTATAATCCCAGCCGACTCAGGGCACGGAGACAGGAGGATCACAAGTTCAAGACCGGAGGTAGCCTTGAACCTAGCGAGACCCTGTCTCAATTTAACAAATAAAAAAGGGGCTGGGGGTGCAGCTCAGTGGTAGAGCCTTGCAAAGTATGCACTGCATGAGGCCCTGGGTTCGACCCCCAAGCACTATATAAAAAAAATTCACACAAATGATACACGAAAACAATCTCTTAAAAACCTCAAACATTACTGATAAAATATCCCCCCATGTATTCAACATCCTAACTAGTCAATGTAGACCACACTGTATACTCAGCCACCACCCAACTTGACATTCTGTCTTTTAAACCTTTCCCACAGTGGAAGTGAGTGGGGACAAGGAACAGTTATAAGTGCAGCACCTGAAATCACTCAGGCCCCAGTCTGGTGCCCTGCGAAGAAACCTAAATCTCAATTGATTTCATTCAGAGCCATAGCACCGGGCCACTGGGCAGAAACCAGGTTGTGGAAAGGAATCGGCCCTGAAGGCTACTCTTTTATCTTTGCACAGAGCAAATATTCTCCATGCTATGTTTCTCTGTCCCCTTGTCTTCTGACATAAGAGCCTTAAACTAGAAATACATGCCAAATATATATATGCCTGCAGCTGTAGCCCTGTGGCATCTGATCCCGTCAGATCTCGGAAGCTAAGTAGGGTCGGGCCTGGTTAGTACCTGGATGGGAGACCGCCTGGGAACACCAGAAGCTGTAGGCTTGGGAGAAGGACCTGGCAACCCCCTCCCAAAAATCAATCTGCCATTGAAAACAGCAGAGAAGCACTGATAATAGTGTTTCTCCTGTTGTACGGAGGGTCGCTATGAGTCGGATACCGACTCAACAGCACCTAACAACAACAACATATGGATATATTTAGCCAACGAGTTTTATTTACTTTTGAAAACAAATGAGGAGGGTGCTGGAAATTGAGATTTGTGTTTTCTCCTACAACGCCTGTGCCCCTGGAAAGCTATTTGTGGGACAGGGCCCAGGGCCCAGATGAGATAGTGAGGTGCTCCTTGGGAAAATACTGTGGACTCCTGTCCTTGGAGCAAGAACACACAGCTAGCTTCTTCAGACACTGCCAATCTATAATTGCCTGAGCATCACATTAACTATTTACTTGAAATCTTGGGACAGTATTTATTTTATCCTGGAAACTGTGACAGGTCTATTTTTAGCAAGAGGCCCCCTCTTTTTTCTGTTCATCCTACTTTGAAACACTATCTGTGAGGACTGGAAGCTGTTCACAGAAAGGCCTATTAGAAGCCTCTTAGTCCAACCCCATCTGGGAGATTAGTACAGAGAGGTCAAGGTCCAGCTGTAAATCACATAGCTAGTTAGCTGCAGACCTAGACCCCAATCCCATTCCCTGGCCTCCAAGCCTCTTCCTACATATTCTACTACAAGAACATAGAGTGCCTTATCAACTCCTAGTTTTATGGTTTATTCACTCCATGACCCTGGGCAAACCACTCGGCTTCCCTGCTCCTCCCTTTCCTCACTGGTGCACGGGGGATTTTGAGAGTAACCATCCTAAGGATGACTGTGAGGGCTGAATGTGTCAGAGCTTGACCCACAAGTACACTGTTCTTGTCCTGCTCCTGTTTTACACATAGATTGAATAGATCTACAAGACTACCCAGAGAAAGGCAAGAAAGGACTGCTATCAACTCTACTTCACAGTTAAGAAAATTGAACACCCCCCCCCAACAAAGATATAACATGTAGAAGATCGGAGGTGGGTTTTTGTTGTTGTTATTGTTCTTTGCTCATTTATGGTGCTCAGGATGGAACCAAGGGCCAGGCAAGAGCTCTACCACTGAGCAACACCCTAGCCCTGAGATCAGAGTTTAAAAAGTAAGCACATTCTTCAATTCAGAAGTCCTAAATGTCTATTCCTCCATACTTCCCTAGGTGTGGATTGAATTTGGAGTAAAGTTACTTTTCTCCCCCTGAGAACAGAACCAGGTATACACTGGCACCTACTCCAGGACTCTTCCTTATAAACTGGAAGCAGCACAATGCCTGGCACAGAGCAGAGACTCAATGCAGTTTTGATGAATGAGTGAATTAATGAATGAAGATCTCAAACTGCAAATAGGTATGGCAAAACCTAAAGCAAATGCTTTGGTGTAAAAAGCAGGGGGCGGGGACAGGCAGACAAGACTCCCCTGACTATAAGCAAGAGCCTCCATCCTCTCCTTAGCCTGATCTGCAGAGAAGTCTTTGATAAGACCAATAGCTAAGCTCCTGATCTCAACAGTTCTGTCCATTGCACCTCGCTGCCTGTCCCACCAGACCCAGTCCAGGGCTTAGAAGATGACTGTGAAGCACACATGACCCTCCTCCAGCTAAAACAGATGTAATAATATTGTTGGCCAGGGGAGGCAAAGAGTCCAGGGAGATGGCCCATCTGTCTTCCTAATTGTCAACTCTGCCTATAATAAGATTTTTCTCCCTGTCACACCTTCGGCTGCTACTGAACTGAAGCAAAAGCAAGATATCCATCTTGCAGCCATAAGCAGTGGCCTTCACAAAGTTCCAGGGACGAAATGAGGCTGCTTGGCTCAGAGAAGCAGAGAGAGCAAGCCAGAAAGAGCCCTTGACTGGGAGTCAAGAGCTCAGAGGCCCTGCTGTTAACCAGTTATGGGAGCCTGGGCCATCACTGCACCTCACTGAGCCTCCACTTCTAGTTGTAAAATCTGGGGTGACCCCTGGCTAGATCAAGTGCAGGGAGAGGGGGAGGGAGAGACTGGCAGTAGTTTGCTGGACTCAACTTGCATGTTTGTGCTTCCCGCCTGCACCCTGGTCAGACACTCATCGTGCCAAGAGTGCTGGTTCTTTCCTCTGCCTGTTCCCCTGTGTTCCGCTGAGCTCAGAGCCCACCAGAGCCTCTGCTCAACACATAGGGAGATTTGTGCTGGAAGTGATGGCTCATCCCAGACTTTTGCAACTAGAAAGAACCCAATGTCTGCAATGCAAAATTCCTCTGGATGGCATAATATGACCTTTTCCTAACCTGGACTCTGCCTACCTTTCCAGCCTCATTTCTGGTTTCTACCACTTCCCCCCAGCCTCCTGCAATGAGACTCTTCAACTAGTTAACTCCTTTCCGTCTTCAGACTGAGGGACACGACCTATCCTCGATTCACTGGGCACCTAACAGTTTCCATCCAAAGACCTCAGCGCTGTGCAGAATGCTATACCTCCTTGAATGATGTGATTGGCATCCATCTTGGTCACTGTACCACAAGCTCGATGAGGCCGGAGGATGCCAGTTATGGCAGCTTTGATACCTCTTTGCCTCACCCACTGCCTGGCACACAGTTTTTGCTGATTGAGTGAAAAAGTCTGTTCTGGACCCTGAGCCATTTCCACCCAACTCACTGTGCTGGGGACATATTGTACTTCAGTGAGACAGGAGGGCTGGACTTGAAAAGGCAACGTCAGCATGGACCATCCTTCTGTTCCAAGTGCGACTCCATGTTTTCCTGTGTCATGTCTTGAGAGGGGCTCAGGACCCACAGTTGATTTACTCAGGTAAGTCCTAGGGAAATGCACCTAACTGAAGATGCTTTCTCCCCAGGTCTGAACCTGGTCACTGACTGCAGGTGATTCTCCCTTGGGCTTGTCTGGTGGATCAGTCTTCAGCCAGACCTCATGGGTCATTGTTGGAGAGGGAGAATCTCCTCTTCCTCCTCCTGGAAAAAGCCCCCTTCTAGCCCTACAAGCCTTTACCAGAGGGGCTTGGGAGTAAGACTGTTGGTGTTTGCAGCCCAGAAGATGCTCAGGGCCACAGTAGGTTCAGATCCAGAGTAGGAGCCACAGGCTCAACTTTCCAACTCCCATCCTAAGTAACTGGCTAGTTTGCAGGAACAAAGTACCTGAGGTCAAGGGTTTGACCTTAAGGGAGATAGGAGAGAGAATGGAGCTGGCCAAGTGACTCCCAGGGTTGGCAAAGTGCCCTCAGCGGGCGCCTAGCACTCCCAGCTAGGGGCGGGAGGAAGCAGCCTCCACCCAAGGTCGCGGCGCAACGAGAGCGCTGGAAACTTCAGCCAGGGGTCTGGAGGTGCCGGGCTATGAAAGCAGGGGAATGGGGGTCGGCTTTTGCGGAAGGAGAGGAACTAAGCGATTTCCAGGGAGTCCCGGGAGCCAGCGGCGGGAAGCCCCCAGTCTCGCAAGCTGCATCCCGGACCGCAGCGTCCCGCTGGGAAAAGCTGGGCAGGGTCTGCACCACCAGAGCCGCAAGGGCGCTGCGGGTTCCCTCTCCCCACCGGTGCCCTTCTTCCCCAGAACTGGAAAGAGAGCGGCGCCCATCCTCGCGCAGCCTTGCAGCCCCCGCGCCCCCCACACTGTAGCCGACCCCCAGCTGGAAGCTGGGATGCCCGCTCGGCCCCGGCCCCGGCTGCCGCAGCCTTTGCCGAGCACGCGGCTCTGGGAGGGGGCGAGGTGGACGGCGGAGGCGACAGGAGAGCGCCGAGCGCCGGGGCCAAGCCCGGGGTCGCGCAGGGCGGGTGCTGGCAGACGCGCGGCCCCGGGCGGGGGGCGCGGAGCCCCTTACCTTGGCGATCCCCCGAGGTCCGGCAGGAGGCAGCGCGCGGTGCCTGGGGCCGCGTGGCGGGGCGCCCACCCGGGCTTGGGGCGCAGCAGCCTCCGGGTGCACGGTCCGCGTCCCGGGCGCGCACCCCGCGCCGACGCACCCTCGTCGTCCGGGGCGCGCACACCCTCCAGGCGCCCTCTGGCCGGCGGGCTCGGCCTGGACCCCGGCTCCCGGTGCGGCACACCCACTGCGCCGGACGCCGGCTGGGAGGCGCGGCCCCACCGCCGCTTCACCCCAAGTCGCCCGCTGCCAGCACCTCCCGAGTCCCCGCCTTCGCTAGGGGGAAGAAACCGACTCCTGACGCGGCGCAGGGTTTGGTGTGCAGGAATGGGCAGAATTGCGAAACGGAGGGGAGGGTCTTATCCTTGATAAACTCCAAAAGCCCTTGGACAGAGTTGAGGAGAAAAACTTTTTGAAAAGAAACCAGAAAACTCCTGATCTGTGTGTAGTGCTTCTCAGATTTCCCAAGTGCCTTCCTGTACATGTCTCACCGTTCATCTAGACATTTCTATCCTCGCAATAAATGGGGAGGCTTATCAGACACGGTAATTACTTACCCAAGTAAGGCCAGGAATCCAGGTCTGCTAACCAGGGGCTGCGGGGGAATGAGGGCAAGTGAGGAAAACGACAGCACTTTTACCTCAATTAAGGCATTATTTTCCATTTCCTTCCAAGTCATTACTATGGCCCCACACAAAATCCTAAATCTTTCACTTCATAGTCCCATCTCAAGGAAGCTTCTTAGTTTAAAATATTTGCATTTCAGTCACTAACCTTGAGTGACCAGCTTGCTACCTGTCACCTTGTGCACCATTGCCCTGGGAGAAAGGAGCCCTTCCAAAACCCCTTTCACAGATGAGTACAGAGAAGCATGAGGAGGAAGGGCCGTGCAGCCTATGCGACTGCAGACACAACCTCTGACAAAACCCACCAGCACAAGGTAACACTTAAACAAAGGGGGCTCGTTCTTGACACTGTGACCCAAATTGGAGAGCAAATTTGAGGCAAGAGACATTTTTGGGAGTTTAATTTTCTGCTTTGCCAGAAGCATGATTATTAGAACAAATTCATTCCCACTGGGGTTCCACTAGGACAAAGCAACAGCCCCAGAGCAGAAAGAAATGGGCATGGAAACTTGGCCTTGGTGTCAGGAAGATAGGCTGTGGAAGGGACCATGAGGAGCTGAAAAGCATCTCTAGACTCTTGTCCAAGTGAGGACGCTGCTGCTGCCCAGCCCTGTTTGATTTTGCCATGCACTAAAAGGACTGAATATGGCCAAATCTCTCTTTTAGAACAGAAGGCATATATCCAGAGTTTTAAATGAAGTCTACCAATTTGTTGGCAAATCAGTTAAAAAATGCTCAACAGTTTATATATAGTTCATACTGTTCACGCCAAAGGAAATGTGCTTCTGAGCCAGAGGTTTCAGCCCTTGTGTTTGGGGTACTTCACACTGTTTTACCTGTGCCTCCCAGCATCTCTGTAAGATAGGCCCTGTGTGGATCACTGTTTCAGTTTTAGGGAAGAAGAAGCCTGATTCAGGTAGGTTCGATGATAAGCCCAGGTTACACAAGTTGATTGGTGAGGCTGGAACTGAACCCCGTGCACGGCCTTGGAACCTTTCCCCTCTGCATCCTCTGATGCTGTGAGGAACTGGTTTCTTGATTTTCTGGGCATTGTGAGCCAAATTAGGCATGGGGATGGCACTGGGGTGTGGAAGATGGAGCAGCAGTGCCAGACTGTTGTCCTCGAAAGCCAGAGCTCAGCCTGATGACTCAGAGACAGAACTGTGTCTCTAGGGTAGAGCCGAGTCAGAGGAGGCCAGGTCTGAACTGAGTCAGCTGGGGCTTCTAAAGCCCAGATCAGGAAATCAAGAACGGAGAAGGAAAGCAGACAAAGCAAATACACCCACCTGTGTCTCCCCTCAACTCCAAACCAGAAGCCCCAAACAGAGAGACCAGCTAGAACGCTGACTGCTTTTCCTGTCATGATGAGAAAGCAACAAAACCAGACTGGAAAATGGACTTCCATGTGGTTCTGGAAAGAAGGGACCCTATTCAGGCAGCAGATCTCCTGCAATCTCAGATTCAGGTACCTGCTACTGCAGGGTCCTCCAGGGCCTCTCAGACAGTGAATGTTCATGCTGAAAGCTGATTTAGAATGACTGGGCACAACACTGCTGCAGCCTGAACTGTCACAATCTAAGGGCCGAGCAGGAGACAGGATGGAGAGCCTCCCCACCCCTACCCTTTGCTGGAGCTTGCGGTGGAGTGTAGGAGGATTAACATATGTTCCCTGTCAACCATGTGCCAGGCACTGTGGTGAGCATTTCACATTCATGATCTGTCTCAGTAAACTCACAACAAAACTGCCGTCATTCTCTTACTGAACATCATGAGGCATAATGTCACTAGCCCAGGAAATTGGAGAGGTGGGATTCAAATTTGGGTCTTAGTGACTGGAAAACTGACCTTCTCTAACCAAAGGCCCAGAGATTGGGGCCCATGTGGAGAAGGATCATTCAGATCTCACTCTAGGACAGGACTGCACAGCTGCAAGTAGTGTGTTTAGTAGACAGTCTCCACAGTGTGGCGTCTCCTACACAATGGGCCTTAGTGTTATGTTGGCAAACCAGCTCTCAGAGGGGGAAATTTGTGCATATAGACCATTGATTCTCATTCTTCTCTATAGTTCTGTAAGCCCTATAAAGTAGCATCAAACACTGAAATAGTGAAAACTGAATCATTGATCCTAAGTGAAACAGAGTTAGGTTCCTATGAGCCTCTGGCCACATTTTCATCAACCCATTAACATATACAGCTGTTGTTAGGTGCCATGTCCGACTCCTAGTGACCCTATGTACAACAGGCCAAATACTATTGTCAGTGCTTCTCTGCTATTCGTAGGGTTTTCAGTGGCGGACTGATTTTTGGGAGGGGGTTGCCAGGTCCTTCTCCCAAGTCTACAGTATCTGATGTTCCCAGGCAGTCTCCCATCCAAGTACTACCCAGGCCCAACCCTGCTTAGCTTCCAAGATCTGATGGGATCAGATGCCACAGTGCTACAGCTGTAGGGCAACATATACAGTAGTTTTCTTTTACCTACCAGGGATACCTTCCCCAACCCCCTTGTGGGTGCCTGAAACCTTGGATAGAACAGAACCCTACATAAACTATGTTTTTTTCCTGTGCATACATATCTATGATAAGGTTTAATTTATAAATTAGGCACAGTAGGAGATTAACAGTAAGTAACAATAAAATAGAATAATTATAACAATATAACAAAAGTTATATGAATGTGGCTGCTCTCTCAAAATATCTTACTGTAACAAAAAAAAAAAAGAAAGGAAAGAAAGAAAGAAAGAAAAAGTACTAACCCTTCTTGTGGTGATGGGAAGTGACAAGATGAAATGAGGTGAACGGCATAGGCATTGTGACATGTGTAGCTTTAGGTTACTATGTGAGGGTTATGTTAACACAGATACTGATGCCATGATACTTCATCTGATAACCAGCATGGCTACTAACCATTGGTCACTCCGTAGCCAACTTGTGCGTACAGGGGCACAATGCGGCTACTCAGGACAATGGGGTGATTCACATTCAGAGTGGAATGAAGCCGACAGCACAAGATTTCATCATGCCATTCACACTGGTGGTCAACTTAAAATCTATGAATTGTTTATTTCTAGAACTATCCATTTAATATTCTGGACTGTGGTTGACCACAAGCAACTGAAGCTTCAGGAAGCAAAACTGAGGATAAGGAGGAGAATAAACCCATTTTACGTGCATTTCTGTTCAAAGACTCCTTTATCAGTATTTACTGTTGACTCATTAACATTGAACACACGGCCAAGTAGCGCTAGAACACATGCTCGAGCAAGGCTTATCTAACACACATATTTTCTCCATAAGCCACATCACAGCCTTCTTGTGCTTAGAAATACTAGACAATAATTGAACACTAAGCTCAGAGGCTATTTTAAACAGCACAATTGTCAAGAAAAAAGCACAAAGTTATGAAAAACATGGCACTAGATAAACCGGGAGGAGTACACTTTGCAGTATGAGCACTCATTCAAGAAGGAGAGCCTTGATTTGTTTAACTCAGCTGGGAGCATGCACACTTGTTGTTGTTGTTGTTAGGTGCCGTCGAGTCGGTATCCGACTCATAGCGACCCTCTTGTTTAAGTTAAGTGGGTAGAGCGCTATGCTGCAGTCTCTGAGGTCCCGAGTTCAATTCCCAGCACTGCAAACATGGGAGAAGGACCTGGCAATCCACTCCCAAGGCAATCCTGAAACAGTCAGCCATTGAAAACCCTATGAGGGTCGCTATGAGTCGGATACTGACTCGACAGCACCTAACAACTACAACA
Organism: Pedetes capensis; assembly: GCA_007922755.1. NCBI lineage: Eukaryota > Metazoa > Chordata > Mammalia > Rodentia > Pedetidae > Pedetes > Pedetes capensis. The sequence continues at coordinate 45,418 of VMDO01004282.1, read as the reverse complement.
ACAACAAAACAACAAAGATGTATGTTGGGAACTTCACTCATTCTTCAATGGCATGGGTGACTACTAATCAGATAACAGTTTTCAAATACTAGAAGAATATTGCCCATTCTTTGTGTGATTCATAGTGTAACAGCTACAGCTGTGACACACTTTTAAATTTAATCTGCATTATTAAACTTTCTTCTTTACATTCTTATGTCTAGAACATTGTGCAGGTTTTGTGTCAGCATAAATCTTTCACTTCCTTGGGATAAATATGCAGGAGGGAGGCTGCTGGGTCATATTACAAGCACATGCTTAACTTTATAAGAAACTTCCAAATTGTTTTCCAGAGCAGCTGTACCATTTTACCTCACCACCAGAACCACGGGAGAGATCTGGTTGCTGCTTATCCTCACCAGCACTTTTTGTCAATATTTTTTAAAAACTTGATAAAACTCTGACACCCCAACCCTCTCAGCAGGTGATTCCTAGAGAGTCCAGTGGCATCCCTCCCACACTGTCGCAGACTCTCAGCAGCTCAGCTCAGGGGGAGCCCTGGCTCAGCCCTCCCTGGCCCCCAGCACTCCCTGGGCTGGGCTGTTGGGTGTCTCAAGTGGGACCTACACAGGTGCGTTGCCATGGAGTGAGTGGCACCCTCTGCTGCCATGGCCAAGGCTCCCATGGCTGCTGCAGGCCAATAAGCCACTATGGTGGCTGCGCCTAGCCCCTAGCATCCCTCTCAGGGACCGCCCCACAGTGCCACATGTGCTGGAGGTGCAGAAATGTTAACGCCCCAAGGAGGTACCAGGAAGCCACAGAGATGTTCTCCTTTCCTTCTCTGACTTGACAACCTATGTTCTCCCCCGCCTCGGCTCTCTGACAACGTCAGGCAAGACTGAACGCCACCTGTCCCAAAGCAATGGCCTGCTGCACCACATGCTCCTTCGTATTTGCTCTCATCCTTCACTCCAGTTTTCCCTCTGTCGGCCCCCCTAGGATTGCTCTCCCCAGAATGTGTCTGCAATAGGCTTTTGCAGGCCCGGTTTTCTAGGGCATCTGGGCAGAGACACCCAGGAAATGAGACAAAGCTGTTACTTACAAACTTCACTGTGGCTTTCGGGCTCTCCATGCCCACAGCCTGCCCTTCCAGGCTGACATCCCACAATCTTCAACCGTTCCCCAAGAATGTCCCCCTCTTTCCAGCTTTGTAAGTGAATACAGGCTGCTCCTCTTTCTCAGCACTTGTGCTACACAGCGCCCCTGTCTTCCTGCCTCCATGTGACTCTGCTGTGGGGGCTGCTGCCGCCCAACTATGCTTCCTCCCTGAAGGCGGTCCTGATGCCTCCAGCCAATGAGATTTCTCCTTCCTTGGAGCCACCATGGCATTTTGGGCCCCACGTGAGACATTGCTCATATACTACCTTAAAAGGCAGCCTTGTTGTTGTTGTTAGGTGCCGTTGAGTCGGTATCCAACTCATAGCAACCCTCATAGGGTTTTCAATGGCAGACTATTTCGGGATTGCCTTGGGAGTGGATTGCCAGGTCCTTCTCCCATTTTTGGGGTGCTGGGAATCGAACTCGGGACCTCAGAGACTGCAGCACAGCGCTCTACCCACTGAGCTAAATCCCAGCCCCACAAGGCAGCCTTAGTGATCTTCAAAAACTACAAATCTCATCATGCCACTCCTCTGCTTCACACCTTTCAAATGCATCCCATTCCCACATAAAGTCCAGGTTCCTGGAAGAAGGCTCATGAGCCTAGCCCCTTGCTAGATCTCCAGTCTTTTCTGTGTCCTCTCCATTCTCAGTCTCTTAGCCACTGACACTCTTCTTAGTCCCTCGAATAATCTGGGTTTTTCCTTGCTGACACTTTTTTTTTCTATCTAGAAGATGCTTCTCCTCAAATCTTTGTCTAGAACTAATCCTAATACTGGGGATCTCAGCTTAAACATCACTCCTGCAGTGATTCTCTCTGATGCACCCCTAACTACAGACTAAGTTAGGGGTCATGGTCTCCACTCTCATCTCATCTCTGCTTTTCTTTCATAACACTCAGCACAATTGAAATTATGTGTTCATTGTCCTTTTCTCCCCAAAGATTGTAATTACAGGAGTTGAGGGTGTCTATCTCATCTGCTGTGTTGCAGGATCTAGCTCAGTTACTGGCACACATAGATATAAATCCTGGCTCTCAGTGTTTTATTGTTAGTGTTTGTTATTAGGTACTGTTGAGTTGAGTGTGACTCATAACAACTCAAAGAAAAACAATGAAAACCTCCCCAGTACTGTGCCAGACACATAATCTTTTTTTATGGTTCAGCTCATTGTTGTAGCCACTGTGTCTATCCATCTAGTTGATGGTCTTCCTTTCTTTCATTGCCCCACCACTCTCCCACAAATGATGTTCTTCTCCAGGGATTGGTCCCTCCTGACATGTCCACCAAAATACATAAGATACAGATTAACCATCCTTTTTTCCAAGGAGCATTCTGGTTGCACTTCTTCCAGGACAGATCTGTTGGTTCTTTTGGCAGTCCGTGGCATATTCAGTATTAGTCTCCAGCACCATTAATTCAAAATCATCAATTCTTTTCCTGTGTCCCTTATTCACTGTCCAGCCTTTACAACCATATGATGTGACTGAAAATACCATGGCATGAGTCAGGTGCACCTTCATCTTCAACGAGACATCTTTTTAGCATTTTAAAGAGATCTTTTGCAACAACTTTTCCCAAGGCAATGTGTCTTTTGATTTATTGAGTGCTGTTTCCATGAGTGTTGATTATAGAACCAAGTGAAACAAAATCTTGGACAACCTCAATCTTTTCTCCATTTATCATGAAGTTTCTTACTGACCCAGTTGTAAAGACTTTTGTTTTCTTGATGTTGAGGTGCAAACCATACTGAAGGTGTGTTATTTGATCTTCATCAGTAAATGTCTCAAATCCTCTTCACTTCCAGCAAGCAAAGTTGTGTTATCTTCATAATGCAGGTTGTTAATGAGTCATCCTTCAATCCTAATGTCACATTCTTCTTCATAAAGTCCAGCTTCTTTGATTTTTTTCTCAGCATAGCAATTGAAGAGGTATGGTGAAAGGATACAGCCCTAACACACAGTTTTCCTGACTTTAAAGCAGGCAGTGTTTCCTTGTTCTGTTTGAACTACTGCCTGCTGATCCATGTACAAATTCCTCATGAATACAATTAAGTGTTCTGGTATTCCCATTCTTCACAATTTTATTCATAATTTGTTGTGATCCACACAACCAAATGATTTTGCATAGTCAATAAAACATAGACAGATACCTTTCCAGTATTCTCTGTCTTTCATCAATACCTATTTGACATCAGCAGTGATGTCCCTGGTTCCACAGCCTCATCTGAATCCAGCTTGATTTTCTGGCAGTTCCCTGTCAGAATATTGCTTCAGTGGCTTTTAAATGATCTTTAACAAAATGTACTTGCATGTGATATTAATGATATTGTTTGATAGCTTCTCTGTATTCAGTTGGATACTCTTTCTTGGGAATATACACAAATATGGATCTCTTCCAGTCAGTTGACCAGGTAGCTGTTTTCCAAATCTCTTGGCATAGACAAGTGAGCACCTCCAGTACTGCAGCTGTTTGTCAAAACATCTCAGCTGACATTCCACCAATTCTTGGAGCTTTATGTTTCACCAATATCTTCAAGGCAACTTCCACTTCTTCCATCAGTACCATTGGTTCCTGATCATATACAACCTCTGGAAATGGTTGGTCATCCACCAATTCTTTTTGGTGTAATGACTCTGTTTATTCTTTCCATCTTTTTTGATATTTCTTGCATTGTTTAATATTTCCCCTGTAGAATTCTTTACTATTGCCATGCAGGGTTTGAATTCTTTCTTTAATTCCTTAAGCTTGAGAAAAGCAGAGCGTGTTCTTACCTTTTGGTTTTCTATCCCAGATCTTCGCACTTGTGGTCATATTTGATTCTGTCTTCTTGAGCTTCCTTTGAAACCTTCTGTTTATTTCCTTAACTTTGTCAAGTCTTCCTTTTACACTGTTGTTATTGTTAGGTGCTGTCAAGTTGGTATCCAACTCAGTGACCCTGCATACAACAGGTGAAACACTATTGTCAGTGCTTCTCTGCTATTCATGGGGTTTTTAATGGTGGAATGATTTTTGGGAATGGGTCACTGGGTCCTTCTCCCAAGCCTACAGTATCTGGTGTTCCCAGGCAGTCTCCCATCCGAGTACTAACCAGGCCTAACCCTGCTTAGCTTCCAAGATCTGATGGGATTGTATGCCACAGGGCTATGGCTGCAGGCTCCTTTTACTTTAGCTGCTTGATATTCAAGAGCAAGTTTCAGAGTCTCTTTTGACATATAATTTGGTGTTTTCTTTCTTCCTGTCTTTTTAATAGCCTTTTCCTTTCTTCATGAATGATGCCTTTGATGTCATGCCACAACTTTCTGGTCTTTGATCATTAGTATCTAATGCATCAAATCCGTTTGAAGTGGGCTCTGAACTCAGGTGGGATATACTCAAGATCATACCTTAGCTCTCATACATTTGTTCTAATTTTCTTCAGTTTCAGTTTGAACCTGCACTTATCTGTCAGTTTGCCATACTGTAGGGGCTTGTGTATTGCTGTGATGCTGAAAGCTATGCCACCAGTGTTACAGAAACCAGCAGGGTCATCTATCATACACAGATTTCAGCTGAGCTTCCAGACTAAGACAGACTAGGGATAAGTTCCCAGCAGCCCACTCCCAAAACAATTAGCCACTGAAAACCCTATGAGAAGCAGAGAAACACTGTCAAATACAGTGTCAGAAAATGAGCCCCTCAGGTTAGAAGGCACTCAAAAGACAATGGGGGAAGTGTTGCCTCCTCAAAGTAGAGTCAATCTTAATGATGAGAATGGAGTAAAGCCCCAGGGATCTCCATTTGCTGATGTGACACAACTCAAAATGGAGAGGAACAACTATAAATATCCACTAATAATTGGAACGTGGAATGTACATAGTGTGAATCTAGGAAGATTAGAAATCATCAAAAATGAAATGGAATGCATAAACATTGACATTCTAAGCTTCAGTGAGTAAAATGTTTTGATATTGGCCATTTTGAATCAGATAATTATGTGGTCTACTATACTGGAAATGACAGATTAAAGAGAAATGCGGTTGCATTTATCATCAAAAAAGACATCTCAAGATCTGTCCTGAAGTACAATGCTATCAGTGATAGAATGATATCAATATGCCCACAAGAAAAGCCAATTAATATGATTATTATTCAAATTTACACATCTACCACTAAGGGCAGGAATGAAGAAAGGGAAGATTTTTACTAGCATCTACAGTCTGAAATTGATCAAACATGCAATCAGGATGCACTCATAATTACTGGTGACTGGAATGCAAAATTTGGAAACAAAGAAGGCTCAGTAGTTGGAAAATATAGCCTTTGTGACAGAAATAATGCTGGAAATCACATGATAGAATTTTGTCAGACTAATAACTTTTTCATTGCAAATACATTTTTTTCACCAGTGTAAAAGGCAACTATACACAGGGATGTCACCAGATGGAACATAACAGGAATCAAATTGACTACATTTGTGGAAAAACACAATGAAAAACCTCAATATCGGAAATTAGAATAAAACCAGGTGCTGATTGTGGATCAGACCATCAACTGCTCATATGCAGGTTCAAACTGAAACTCAATGTTTTATGAATGAATAAATGGTTGCCTTGAGACTTGATGAAGAGTGAGAAGAACATAGATTGATAAAATAATTATAAGGGTTTCAATTTCTTTGAACTTGACCATGATGTTAAATGACTACTATTTTGATGCTTTATGCTGCACATTGAAATCTAAATTCAAAAACATTATTATTTTTAAATTCAGAAGGAATATGCATCAATATATTCTACTGTACACAAAAATTGTTATACTATATTGTGCACAAAAATCATTTAATGTAAATTAAAATGTAAAAGGTTGTCAATAACATTTCTAAAAGATAACATTACTTTACATCCTAGAAGTAGGCAAATGCTAAAGAGTAAGATTGATATATCAGGAATATATTACAATTAAGAACATCTGTTTGTTGAAACTTATTGACACAATAATTATTTTACTCATTGCAATGATTCTATAGGGCTGGGATTTAATTCAGTGGGTAGAGCGCCACTCTGCAGTCTCTGAGGTCCCGGGTTCGATTCCCAGCACAGCAAAAATGGAAGAAGGATGTGGCAATCCACTCCTGAGGCAATCCTGAAACAATCAGCCATTGAAAACCCTATGAGGGTCTCTATGAGTTGGACATGACTCAGCAGCACCTAACAACAACAACAACGATGATTCTATGGGATGAATGGGGCTGAGCTGGGTATATTTGCTCCTCCACATGGTATTGGGTAGGACTGAGTCACCTAGAGCTCATTGTCTGGAATGTCCAAGGTGGCTCTTTTACATTGTTGGTTAGTTCATCTGGGGCTGGTTGATTCATCTGGGGTTGTTCATCTGGGGTTGGTTGGTTCATCTGGGGCTGCTAACTCAGGAGTCTCTCCATGTGGCTTGGGCTTCTCACATGCTAGTGAATCAAGAGCAAATGGCCCAAGAACAAGGCCATCTAAGAAGGAAGAAGTAGAATGTGCCCTTTTTCTCAAAGGCTAGGCCTGGAACTGTATAACACCATTTTCAACACATTTAATTGGTTAAGCAGTCATAGGGGAAGCCTAGCTAGATTCAAAAGATAGAGTAAGAAAAACCAATTCACCATGGGGACAGTGAAAAAGAATTTATAGCCATCTTTAATGTACCATGGCACCATTAAGAAAGTTTAATAGCAAACCACAGACTGGAAGAAGACTTCTCAAGACATATATGTTATGGGTTGAACTGTGTCCCCTTAAAATACATATGCCAAAGTTATAACCCCAGTACCTCAGAATGTGACCTTACTTGAAAATAACGTCATTGCAAATGTAAGTGGTGAAGATGAAGTCATACTGAAATAGAGTGAGCCTTAATCCAATATAACTGATGTCCTCATAAAAGGGGAAATTTGGCTGGGAGTGGTGGCACATGCCTGTAATCACAGCAGGAGGCTGAGCCAGGAGGATGGGGAATTTGAGGCTGGCCTGGGTTATAGCATGAGACCCTGTCTCAAGAAACCACAAAAAAGGGGGAAGATGAAGATAGCCATCTGTAAAGCTAAGGAATACCCAAAATTGCTAGAAAACCCCCAGAAACTAGGAGAGAGGCATGAATAGATTTTTCTTCACAAGCCTCAGAAGGAACAAACCCTGCCAACACCTTCATCTCAGACTTCCAGCCTCCAGAAATGTGAGGCAATAAATTTCTGCTGTTTAACCCACTTGGTCTGTGGGTACTTTCTTAAGGCTTCCCTAGGAAATGAATACAATACATAAAGAATGTTTGCAGAGCAATAAGAAAAAGACAACCCAATAAGGAAATGAGCAAATGTGTAAACAAACACTTTATGAAAGGAGATATTTTAAAAATCAATTGTACAACAAGGCACTCAACATCATTTGTTATTAGGAAAATGCAAATTAAACCTAAATAATGGATCACTGCACATTCTTCAAATTAGCTTATCATAAAAGTGTTGATAATATAAAGTATCGGCAAGGGTGTAGATGTAGAGCAAACAGAACTCATAAACATTGCTCCCAGGAGTGTAAATTAGTGCAACCATACTGGAAAACTGTCTACTAAGACTGAGTCCATGTATGCCTATAACCCAGAAGTTCTATTCCTAGGCAAAGATCAAACAGAAATGTATCTATATGTATACCATAGGGCATAATCATGAATGGATATAGTGTAGTAGTCATAATTTCCTCAAACTGAAAATAATTTAAATTTGTATTCACTATAGAATGGATAAATTGAGGTCTAGTCCATGAAATATTATATAGCAATGAAAACAAACAAACTCTTACTACATCTGGCAATATGAATGAGTCTCATGAAAAAAATTGGTGAGCACCAAGTACAGAGTACATAGACTACATGATTACATTTATATACCATTCAGATAGGCAACACTATATTTATCTTTGGGGAAGAGAGAGCTAATGACTAGGAAGAAGCTCGAGGAGAGTTTGAGGGCTGACGATGTTTTATTTATTTGTTCTGGATGGTATTTATAAGACAGTATTACTTTGCAAAAATTCATTAAGTTGTGCCATTATTATTTGTGCATTTTTCTGTGTATGTTTTAATTCAATGTAAAATTTTATTTAAAAAATTAAATAAATACATTCCAATATATGTATATAAAATCTCTGCCCTCTGATAACTGGAAATTCTAATCATGCCTTTTGTATTTGTAATGATTTATAAATGTGCTCTAGCGGAAAAGTGTTGTGATGGCTTTCGACCATTTTTGTAAAGAGGACAGAGGTTGTAAGTTCAATTTCTTTATCTCATATAAAGAAACACTCAATGTTGATTAACTATTAAAAACTTGGTTAAAACATAGAGTGGACAAGAATATATTAATCAAGAAATTTGACATTAAGTTGGGGCAGAGTTCATTGATTAGATGACAAAATTAATCATCAAAGTCAACTTGCTCTCCAATCTCTACATAATTGGCAACCTACTCTCCAACCTTCCTGAACTTGCAATTCGTCCAGCCTTGGGTGCATTCACGCTCTCTCTCTCTCTCTCTCTCTCTCTCTCACACACACACACACACACACACACACCACACTTCCTGGTGACTTTCCATATAGCATTCTCTTCCTTGATGCCCTGCGTAGCTCTTTATCTAGCTGACTCCTGAATCTAATCCAGGTGTGGCCTGCTGAGAGTAATTTCATTTGGCCCTGTGATAGTTTCTGAGATGGCCCCTCTGGCACCCTTCTTCTAGTATTCATGCCCTTGTGTAATCCCTTCTCCTTGAGCATGGGCTGTACCTAGTGACTCTTTTCTAACAAATAGAATAGGGCAGGACAGTCTGGTTGCCATTTCAGCTTCAGAGTTGTAGGGTATGAGGGAGCAACCTTCTCCTGAAGGGCTGAAGAGGAAGTGAAAACTTGTATTAAAACAAAACATGGTGAGAGCCTCCTATGAGGACCTAGGGGCAAGGGGGAGTGTGTTCATATGGGTGAGGGGTTCCAGAGGGGGTAACGGCTACATCTAATTTGGGGCTGGAGAGAGAGAGGAATACAAGGACTGAAAAGAATGGCAGAGGGAGAAGGCGAGATTTAAGGCAGGGGAAGGGTCTTTTTTTATTATAAGCCTCTTGTTCTAGACAGGATCTCTCTTAAAGTATTAAACACAGTGGGAAAAGCCTGAGTTAGGTGGGCCACAAGAGCTTTGTTGTAGATCAAAGTCCCTGGCCACAGGTCCAGTTCTTTTGACTCCCATTCAGTGCTGTTCCCGAGGTTCTTCCCACTGGAGCCTGGAGGCCTCTCTACCTGGCAGCATGGGCCAAGGCCGAATGACTCTCTGCCAAGGACAATGTGGAGGGAGGGGGAGAAGAGGGTGGTGCTTGACTGAGACCCCTGGACAGCCTGGGCGTCTTGACTCAGGAAGTTACACAGAGCCATGGATCTTCCTGTTATGACTCTTTTGCTATAAATGAAACAGGAAGATGTGAGAGAGTTCTTGAATTCTCCTGAGAGGAAAACAATAAAAGTGATCTGGCCCACCCAACTGGAAGCTCATTTTAAATAACTTTCTTTGGCTATTTGAAGGCGGAAACAGACATGCTCCTATTAATAAGCCTGGTAAGTGAGGCCCATCTGCGGTGCCGTGACACTGAGAGACTTTTCGCCATAGACCCCTGAAGGCAACACAGAGAAGGGGGCGCTCCTGTCCATGGACACTGGTCATTTCAGGTAGACCATTCCACAGGAAGCGATTCCTCAACCTCTCATTGCACCTCTTGCCTTTCACAAAAGAGTTCATACCATCATCAGTCGGCTAGAGGAGAGGATTGACCTGCACCCAGGCATTGGACTTTCCAGGTTCCCACTACTTGCTGAGGACAGAGGGTCTGTTTTCATGCTCATTTTAGATATTGAGAACCAAGACTTAGAAGTTTTCACAAATTTGAGAGATTCTAGTTCTCAAGCTCACATAAATAACCACATCAGTTTTGCCCTCCTGATGGGGGCTATTGATTCACAGTCACCTTCCTCCTGTGTTGCGTCAGCTGTGGTGGGAGGAGGCCGATCATCACCCAGGCTCTTTCCACCTCATTCACAGGGTCTTCAGTTCCCTTGTGGGCCCAGTGTGGTGGCGCATGCCTGGAATCCCATCACTCCAGAGGCTGAGGCTAAAGGATTGCAAGTTCCAGGCCAGTCTGCACTGCACAGTGAGACCCTAAAAAAAAAAAAAAAAAAAAAAAAAAAAAGGCCTTGTGTTACTGCAAAGCTATCATGGACTGAGAAGGAGGTCATTTCAGCCCAGAACCATCCTGTGGTGGAGGTTGCTGCCCCACCAGAGGCTTCATTACCTCAGGAGAAAGGGAGTGAGGTAAAGCTGGGGCTGGGGCCAGACCTGGGGGCCCTAAGTGTGTCTGTCTCTTCTGGACCATGTGCTCACTCTCTCTGTCAGACTCTGCATCTCTCTCTCTCTCTTCCACACATGGCCCTCTCTGTTCAAATTCCACCTGTAGAATCTTCCAGTGCATTCCTGTGGCCTCTAATCCCATTGCTATCTGCCTGCATGTCTCTGCATTTCTTGATTCAAATTCCTGAGGCAGGAATCTGATTCAGCTGGCTCCCTTTTTTGTGCAGGGCCATAGGTCATAGGTCACCAGCCAGCCTGAGTTGGCTCCTTCCCCTGCTGTACTGATCAGCCAGGCACAGATCGGGACAAAACACGGCTGAGGAATGGCCCCCTCCTTCAGCCAAGGCTATTTGTTGACTTGTTCTTTTCAGAAGGGACAAAGCTGACATTTATATTATACTTCCAAAACCTCTGCTGGCCCCGAGGCAAGGACACGGCCTTTTGGAGCCTTCATAAATAAGGGTCCTAACTGCTAGAAATGATTACTTACAGTGCGCTGGCTCTCACTCCACCTCTCACTGTGGTGTCACCTGGTTCCTTCTCAACCTCCTCACCACCCAAATCTCTCTCCTTCTGGGAGCTCCCACACTGTGGCCCCTGCCCAGCTGCTGCCAATCAACCTCTGTGCTGCCCTCCCTGCCTCCTGCCATGCACACTGCTCGGCTCTTCCTCAAGCTACTGCAGGACTCATGGGGGCTTACATATGCCGAGGGCGCCCACAGCAGGAGCCAGAAGGAACAGAGACAGCCGCACACGTGCAAGTCCCAGGGGTAGGGGTTCTTCTCCCTGCTTGAGTTTCCCACGGTGAAAGGCGGTTTCAGTGCTCAGGTTCCCAAGGCTCAGGGGACCACAAAGGTCTCTAATCTTTCTGGTTTACTCGTAGGCCATCTTCCAGAGGACACAGACTAACAAGGCTGGGGCAAAGTGAAGGAGGGACATCGGTCTCCTCTGCACCAGCCTCCGTGTGGTGACCACACCTCACCCACTTCCCTTGGGGCAAGTATTTCCTAGGAGACTCCTGGGTCTCCAGGATAACAGCCTTGGAGCAGGTCTCCCATGCGAAGTCTGTGCCTCAGTAGTGGAGATGGCTTGAAATTGAGCTCCCACCACCCACCCTGTCTCTCCTACCTGACAGTGGAAAGAGTCTTCACTCTTCTTAGGGCCTCATGTGAAGAGCGGAAGACTACAGCATGGCAGCATGGGCTTGGGGCAGACTCATCTGTCTTAATCTCAAAGCCACAGTTTGAGCAATTCATTTGGCTTCTCTGAGCCTTGGTTTTCTTATCTATAAATGAGAAGTAATCTTGCTTCCTAGAGTCATTAGAGGGGATTAAGCCATGATATATCATGTTCCCAAAGCATCTGCACCTATACCATTCCCTGACAAGACCTCGAATGATGAAGATGTTGTTATGATCCCTGGGCAGATGCAGCCACTTCCTCTTGACTCAGTCAAGAAGCTTCTTCATCAATCCCTCTGCCTGTCTATCCATGCATCCACTTACTCATCCATTTATCATACTTGCATCCATCCATCCTTCCTTCATCCATCCTCCATCCACCCACCCAACTAAAACTCATCTTTTTTGCAATATTGGGGGATTGAGCCCAGAGCACTCCACCATGAACTGCACCCCCAGCCCATTTTTTATTTTTTATTTTGGTTACACAGGCTGCCTCTGGCCTCAAACTCGAGATCTTCTTGCCTCAGCCCCCCAAGTCACTGGGATTACAGGTGTGTGCCACAGTACTGACCAACTAAAACCTTTCTGAGCCCAATTTATGCACCTATAAAATGGGAAAGAGTTGATGTGAGGTTCAAGTAATATATAACATGTTAAGTCCTGGACATATCATGGACTGATTAACGTTTATCCATTGGATGCCTTCTGCCTTATGTAAAAGCCAATTTCAGGAGAATTTTAGATCTTTGGAATGTCCCATTCCTGTGTCTATGTTCAGGATAGTGTTCAATGAGCCTGTGTTTTCATTTAATGCTCTGAAGGCCTGGAGTAATGGGGTGCACTGGGTCCTTTTCATTAGCAGAGGAGTGTCTCTGGCGTCCACATAGAGCAATAAGAAAAGCCCAGGGAGAAAGAGCAGTCAGGGGCGTCAAGAGTGATGGAAGCACAGATGGGAGCAGTTGCAGGCCTGACCTTGGGAGAGCCAGGGTAGGGGGTGGGGCTGCAGTAGAAAGTTGACATCAGCCTTGCCCCCTTCCCTCCAGACTCTATCTCTCAAGAATGGCAAGTGTGGCCCATGTTGACCGTTGATGTGTCTTCTGTGTAAGGATCCACGGCCTTGCCCTGGGAGGAAAGGAGAGGAAACGCTGAAGTCCTAGGATTGGGCTGCCCCAAAGAAGGCTGCCAGGGCTGTAGCTGGAGTGGCTCCTGAAGACAGTGATTAGCCCTGACATTTGCACAGCACTTTACAGTTTGCATAGGGTTTGCACATGTGTCATCCCATCACCAACCTGTGTGTCAGAGATGACAGGCGTTTTTATACCCATTTTAGAGATAGAGAAACTAAAGCAGCAACAAATCAGCTGCCTGCCAGATGTTGGACCATGCAGCCTCCCACCCCTGGTGCCACATCTGAAGCCCCTTATCTCAGTTCAGAGGGCCCCTTTTCCCACAGCCCTGTGTCTTAGGCAGGCTGCAATTTCCAAAAACACTTGGAGAGACCTCTCTTGGATATTTTTGTTGTTGTTATTTAAGTTTGAAATTAATTAATTCAAATTGATAGAATGTCTGCCCGGTCCCAGGAGCTCAACATCTAGTGGAGAAGGCTGACCATAGGCAGGCCATTGCACTGCAGCGGATGTGGCCATCACCAGAGACCCATTGTCAGTAAACTTCCAGAGGCAGGGCCTCAGCAGTGAGACTGAAAGCTGAGCAGGAGGGAGTCAGACAAAGGGAGGCAGAGGAAAGGGTCTTGGGAAAGGAACCCCGACCTGCAAACACCAGGCTGCAGAAGCAGTGAGTTGGTGGGGAGAGGGTGAAGGACATTCAGAAGCTGGAGTGAGGAGTAGAAAGAGGAGGGGAAGAAATGGAAGCAGGAGCTTGAGCCCTGAGGACCCTGGAGTCTTCATCCTAGGGGCGATGGGAGGCGCCTGGGAAGTTTTAAGAGGGCCTTCAGATGGTTATGTTTGCATCAGCCTAGAGTGTGAAGAGGGGTTGCAAGAGGGGAGAAGTGAAGGGCTACACCAGGGTTTCATTTCCTAGTGGGTTTTCAATGTCTTCCAAGGCTTGGAAGTCAGAGGACGAGTCCAAAGCCAGGGTCCTGAGAGTTCAGTGCTCCCACAGCAGCTCGCTTCTGGAAGAAAGGAGACTGGGTAATGATCTTCAAACACTAGGTGCGCATCATGCAGACCTAGGCCTTCCCTCAGAAGCCCACAGTCTCAGGCAGTGTAGAGAAGGAAGCCCATCCAGAAGTGTGCGCCCTGTCTCTGCAAGCCTCTCTAGAGGCATGCATGGCTGGAAGAGATCCAGATGGCTTCTCAGGGGAGGTGACGTCTGAACTGCCTGAAGGATGGGCAGGAGAGTGGTGGGTGGCTACTTTGGATTCTTTCTCTCCCTCACTAAGAGGAAAATCCTTGTTTGTGGAACTGGTAGTGTCAACTGACAGAGCTACCGGCCCACAGCAGGGTGATCACAGCGGGTAGACACTCAGGGGGCATCCCTACTCCGGCTCCCCTGCTCTTACAGGTGGACAGCTGATTCCCCCACCTCACCCTGCCCCACCCCCAGCTACTGACCTGACAACACTGGGAGTTTATGTCTGTTCTGTCCCCTGACACCTTCATAATTTAAAAATGTGAAGGAAATCTGGAACAGCATTGACATTAAGAGCAGAGGGACCTGGCTTCCTTCAAGTCAGGGCTCTGGCACTCAAACTTACTGGGCACGATGACCTAGACTTCCTAGCACCTCAGTTTCCTCATCTGTGGCACCATAGCAGTCCCAGCATCACAGCATTGATGGGAAGATTCCTGTACCAGTTATGAAGCAGTGGCATCTCAGCCCCCAAGTCCTCTGTCCTCTGCCCTGTGGCACTGGGCCTGGGTCTGTGCAGAACACCTTTCTGCCTGGCCATCTGCCTCCTGCTAAGTTCTGCCACTGGGCAGGCTACCGGGCCCTCCGGCCAGACCTGGTCTTTCCTGCCTGCTCTCTGTGGGCTTCCTGTCTGTGTTCTTTCCACGAGCATCACTCCAGCCAAGCTTTTCAACCCTGGCAGCAGCAAGACTTCCCTGTGGTAGGAGAGGAAGTCATTTTGCAGTTTTTCTAATGCTAACAGAATGCACTTCATCCCCATCCACCTCAGAGACATCTGCACCAGCCCGCAAGCCCCTCCTCAGCAGTCCCAGGCTCCGCTCACAGGCTCCTCCTCTAAGCCTCTAAATTTTAATAAGTTGAAAATTCTCCCTGTGATCCCTCATCCCTAGGGTGATAACTGCTCACTGCAGTTGCTAGCTCTGCTCTTGCTGTTGTCTGAATGTTTGTGTCCCCCAAGATCCATACGATGAAATCCTAGCCATTGAAGTCATGCTATTAAGGAGTGAGGCCTTGGGAGGTGAGGTGGTTGTGAGAGGGGAGACTTCACAGGTAGGATTGTTGTTGTTGTTAGGTGCAGTGGAGTCGAGTCCGATTCATAGAGACCCTCATAGGGTTTTCTTTTTCCTTTTTTTATTTTTTATTTTATTTTATTTTATTATTATTTTATTATTTTTTTTAATTTTTTTTTTTTTGCGGTACTGGGGGTTGAACCTGGGCCTCTCACTTGCATGCTTTGCAAGTGCTGAACCACTGAGCTGCACCTCCAGCCCTTTTTTTTTTTTTTTTTTTTTTTTTTTTTTTTTTTTTTTTTTTTTTTTTTTTTTTTTTTTTTTTTTTTTTTTAACTTTTTGATACAGGGCTTTGCTAAATGATGCAGACTGCCTTTCGACTGGAACTTGCAATTCTCTTGCCTCTGCCTCCCGAGTTGCTGGGATTACAGGCATGTGCCACTGCTCCTCATAGGGTTTTCAATGGCTGATTGTTTTCAGGATTGTTTTAGGAATTTTGGATCAGTGCCCTTACAAAAGAGGCCCCAGAGAGCTGCCTGGCTGTGTGTGGACACAGTAAGAAGACATATTTATGAGCCTAAGAGTGGGCCCTTACTCAACACTAAATCTGACATCACTTGGACCTTGGACTTCCCAGACTTCAGAACTGTGGGAAATAAATTTCTATTGTTTACAAGTTACACAGCTTACAGTATTTTGTAATAGCAGCTCAAATGGACTAAGTTCTCATTTTACCTGTCTGGTTACCTAGTTGACAACTTTATACCCAGTCAATAATCTTTTACATCAAATTTTCTTGTTTAAGTAACTGATATGGTTTCTATCTCCTGACTGTTAACTAATTAAGAAAATGCACACAAGATGTTTGGTGTAAACCTCCATGACCCCAGTGCACCCAAAGGGTGGAGAGACCCACTGAAGCAGAAGCCTACTGCCCTGAATCCAGACAAAGTTCTCAGGAGACCAGTGTCTAGCTCTGCAATGCTCTATTGGGTTGCAGGGATTGACCCAAGGTCTCTACCCATTAAGCAATCCCCAGAGCTTATATAGACAGAACAGTAACCGGATAGGTCAGTCATACCTGTCAATCAATCAAAGCACTTGTCACTAAATACACTATCAATCACTATCTGTCAAGCTAGCTTGCTTCTTCTGCAGAATGTGACTCATTTCCCCCTAGGTGACTCCACCCAGATTGCCCACAAGTCCATCAGATTGACTTGTCAATCTTCTCAATTCTTCAGACTTCACAGGTAAAATTCCCCAAGGGATAACATTTGGTGTGTACTAAACTCTCAGCTGGGAGAAGGGCCTGGCAATCCACTCCCAAGGCAATCCTGAAACAGTCAGCCATTGAAAACCCTATGAGGGTGGCTATGAGTCGGATACCGACTCGACGGCACCTAACAACAACAACAAACTCTCAGTAGTGCTTATCATTGTGATTCCTTGTGAATCCCTAGCAGTCATTTGTCTTTTCATTTGTTTATTCAGCGTATGTTGATTTCTGACTATGTTTCAGGGCCCAAGCAAAGCACTGGGGTGCAGAACTGAATAAGACTCAGTCCAACACTCATGGAGTTCACAATGTAAGTAGAAGAGACCACCAACGAAATGAATCCATTCCGGGAATGGCTCTTGGCACCTCTTCCAAGCAGCTGGTACATTTTCAAACACCTGTGTTGACAGCCCTCTAGAAGTATAGAAGTTATGGGAAGGTTAACTTGATGCTGCGTGGTATCAATGTTAGTCATTTGCACACCTTACCATCCTTCCTTAGGTGGTAAGTTACTTGACATCGATATCTTCAAGTGGCTCATTTCTGTATCCACTTGAAGGTCTAGCACAGTACCTGGCACATGAGAAGATGGCTCAAAAAAGATGGCAAATGAATTAATTCATCTATTCAGCAAATATTCCCTGAACTCAGACTCTGTGCTGGGCTGTAGGCTAGGTATGGGGGTCACAAGACAAGAGACCGAGCAGGGTTCCTGCCCCTAATGAATGGGTGCCAGATTCACTGACTGGAACTGGACAACCTCTGAGGACCCAGCCCTTCATGGTGCTGGAAGTGGCACTGTCACCTCGTAGGATGCAGAGTTTTCTGAATGTCGTCCACCTCCTTCCTGTCTCAGTGAGAGACGGCCGCCTGCTGTGGTTTACCTTGTCCTGAACACTCTGAGCTGGTGGCCAAAGGCTGTGTTTAAATAGCAAACATTTGCATTTTTAATGTTGACTGGCATTGGAAAAGCAAACCGATATTGGTTTTTACATGATGGACCAGGCTGGGCCTCAGGCATTTCTTAAATGGAAAATTTAAAGTATTTTCAATATCAGGGAGAATGCAGACTCATCCTAGCGCTCTGGCCCTCTGGCATTCTGGAAAACACTGCCTCCTGCTTTTTGTTGAGCACACTCAGCACCGTGGCCTTGACCTCATGTCGAGTCATCTCCTCACTTGGTCCTCTTAACTCTCTTAGAGGAGAGACGGCATGAGGACTGTTAGCCCTGGGTCCTGGGAGAGGATGCTGATCGTCAGGAGAGTTGAGGAAGCACAGGGGCGCAGGGTTAGAACTTTGGCCTTGAAACCGGCTCCCAGCCCCTTCTCTACCCCTCACCACCTGGAGATGTCGGCCAGTGGCTCATCTCTCTAAGCCTCCTCTTTCTCACCCATACCACAGAAATAAGAACGTCTTCTTCATGGGTTTGCTGTGACATTCAAATGTGATTGTCCATAAACCTGCCAAACACTCCATGCCTTGCTCTTTGCTAATATTCAAAGAACCTTAGTTCATGTCTTTCTCCCAGCAGTGACTCATCTCAGGTGAGAACGCCTGGGCTAGGCTTCTTTCTACCAAGCCTAGTGGACACAGATAGGCTAACATGAATAGCTGAATTTGTGGGTGCGTGTGTGTGCACATGCACTCGTGTGTGTGTACGTTCTTTTGTGTGTTTTTTTGATGCTGGAGATTGAAGCCATGGCCTTGTACATGCTACAGATGCACTTTGCCACTGAGCTACATGCCCAGTCCCTAGAGCTGGGATGAAAGCAGCATCCATTTTCACCTTCATTTTATTCTGACTGCTATTATAATCAAGATATGCCTTGACAGCCTGTCTGAAGACTTCTTGGCATCTACAGTTCATTTTACGTTTTATGGTAGTAAAATTCCCTGCACTGTACAATGTGATAGCCAACAGACATATATGCCTGTTTAAGTTGAAATTAATTAAAATTGAATACAATTTAAAACTCAGTTCCTTGGCCACCATAGCCACATTTCAAGGGCTCAGTAGCCACATATGGCTAGTGGCTGCCAGTGCAGGTGTAGGGCATTTCCACCATCACAGATAGTGCTACTGGACAGTATTAAGTAAGAGAGAAAATAGGAGAGCAAGGAGAAGGGAGGAGAGGAGGCATGTGAATTTCCTGTGGCTGATGTAACAATCTTAATGGCTGAACACATCACAAGTGTATTCTGTTATAGTTCTGGAAGTCAGAAGTTCTTAAATCAGTTCCACTGGACTGAAATCAAGGTGGTAGCAGGACCAGTTCCTTCTGGAGGCCCTTAGGACTCTACTGATGATACCAGGTCCACTCAGATAATCCAGGATAATCTCTCCACCTCAAGATCCTACATTTAATCACATCTGTCATGTGCTCTTTGCCAGGCGAGGTTACATCCATAGTTTCCAGGGGTTAGAATGTGGACATCTTGGTGGGTTGTTATTTATCCTACTAGAAGAATGAATGAGCAGAATGGTGCCAAAAGAAGCAGATTGGTTTTCCAGAGCATTGCTCACTCAGGCACATCCTTGCATGCATTCATCTAGGCTTAGAAATCAGAGTATTTATGCATTCTGATGGGAGAGGGAAATTCTCTTCTTTGAATGAGTTAGTGTTAAGAACTTTTAAAATTTAGTTGGGTACAACAAATATTAACATTTAAAACTCAGATGTGATCATTTCATTCCCTGCTCAAAATAGATGTGTGGCTTTTCACAACCTACGAACAAGCCCTAAACCTTCAGCATGTTCCTAAAGCTAACCATCATCCTTACAGGAATCCTCTCCCACTCTAACCTGTTCCTGCTCCCTGCAGACAGACAGACAGACAGACACACACACACACACACACACACACACGTTTGCACAAATACATGGGCATGGGGCCACCTCCTCTGACCCACTTTGAGCTCTGCACTCTTTGCCTTAGATCCTGCTGGACCCCCTGCCTGGACTGTCCAGAGAGACATCCTCTCTATCCATGGACATTGGTCTCCACAGCCCAGATGATCCTCCTTCTTGGTCCTTTTTCATTCTGCTAGGCAAATGTTCTCTTCTGTGTCCAGAAATTTATTAATCTATTTTCCAAGGCATTTGTCCAATCATACCTTATCAGTCTTTCCTACTCTCTGTCCATTGTATAGAGTTTGATCCTCAGACTCTGTGTGGAAAAAAGACCAGTATTTATTTTTGTTTAGTTCTTGTTTTTAAAAATTTCCAATCCATTGCAGACTCATGATTTTATAAAGTAAAATGAAACTTACACATGTATTTTTTCATTTCTTATGACTATACTGAAGTACCTAAGGCAGGCTAATTTTATCAATAAAAAAGATTTGTTTAGCTCATAGTTCTGGAGTTTCGAAGTCATAGCCATGGCATCATCTTGGCTCTGGTAAAGGCCTTGAGACAGATGGGCTCAAAATGATGGGAGCATGGACAGGGATAAAAGATCCCACAGCAAGACAGGAAGCCAGAGAAGCTGGGGAGTGTCCACATTTGTTTTTTTATAACAACCCTCTCATGAATACTAACACAGGGGTCCCATGAGAGTTAATTACCTGACTCCTTTCCAAGGGCAGCCCTCATTAATGACTTAAAGACTCCCCACTAATTCCCTCACTCCTAGAGGTCTACCACTTCCCAACATCAGCACCCCAGCAACCCATCCTCTAACACATGGACCTTTATGGTATAAACCACATCCAAACCATACAAAATCAGCATACAAAATACAAGTCTTATTTTATTTTATTATTTTATTGCAGTACTGGGGGGTAGTTAAATCCAGGGCCTCATGCATAGTCAGTAAGGGCTCTATCACTGAGCTGTACCCCTAGCCTCTTTCTTAGTGTTTACGTTGAGTCAGGGTCTCACTAAGTTATTCAGGCTGCCTCTAGCCTCAAACTCATCATCCTCTTGCCTTGGTCTCCCAAGTTGCTGGGATTACAGTTGTGCGCCATGGCACCTGACAAAGCCTTATTTTGTTATTATAATTAAATTGCTGTAAGGATTTCTAAATCTTCACTCTCAATTTCTTTACTTTATTCATCTTTGTCCAGCACCAGGTTTTAGACCACATGGGTTCTAGGCCACACTCGGAAGAGCACCATCTTCCAGCCTCTGAGAAGATTCTGCACTTGGTCCATACTTCATATGCTTTATGGAGTCTGCTGGAATCCAGTGTCTGAGGCAAGTGCTGAGGAGTGGTCTTTGGTAGAGGAGGCCTGAGAATGAGGAGGACTCCTCTGTGGTGAGGCTCGTAGGCAGATATGGGTAAAGACCCTACTTCTGCCCCAATAGCTTCATGACTCTGAGCATGTTCCTTCCACGTGGCTTTGACCTGTTCCTGTTGTAATTAGACTTTGCATCACCATGACAAAATACCTGACATAAACAGAAGGAAGGAAGGAAGGAAGGATTGATTTAACAAGGCTCACAGCTTCAAAGGATTCCTAAAATAGCACCGCCAGATGGTGACCAATCTTCTAATACACGAGCCCTTTGGGGGCTTACTTCATATCCAAGCCATAACATTCCATCCTTGGCCCCCTAAAAGATCATGCCCATCTCACAATGCAAAATGCATTCACTCCATCACCAAGAGTCCTCAGAGTCTTAACATTTCCAACATTGTTCAAAAGTCCAAATACAAAGTCTCTTCTGAGCCTCAAGAACTCAGCTATAAGCTCTTGTAAAAAACAAAAATAAGTTACATACTTCCAATGTACACTGACACAGAGTAAGCATTCTCATCCCAAAAGGAGAAATGGGGTGATACAAAGGAGGAATGGGACCAAGGACTGAAACCCAGGAGAGCAAACATTCAATCCTATAGCTCCATGTTCATCAGCCAGAGCATGTGGTGTCATGATGTGAGCTTCCACAGGCTTGTGTAGCCCTGTTTCTATGGTTTTGCTGGCTGCAGCCCACATGGCCTCTCTGTTGGGCTGGCTCCCATCAATGCATGTAGCTTTCCTCGACAGACATTTTATGTTCCTGGCATCTCCAAAATCCTGAGGTCTTCACTGTACCTTAGGCTTCACCTTGATAGCTTCATGCATTGCCCTTTCAGGGCTGTCTGACCCTGCTACACATTCCCTGGTCTTCTAGATTGTCTTTTGAAATCTCAGTGGAAGCCTCTATGACCCCATAACTCTTACATTCTGCATGCGTGAAAAACTAGCATAACATGGATGGTGTCACAGTCTCCTGCCAGCTGGAACTTTATCCAGACCACACTGATAGAAAACAGCTGCAGTGGCCTCTGAATGCCTACGCACCTGAGCATAGTAAAGAAACCCCTGAGGTAACATTTTCCTAGGGTGCTCTTTGCAAGCAGAGGACCCTGGGGCATTCTCTTCTTAAGAGAAAATCTTTCAAATGAGTTTGTAATTTCATACTCTGGAGTCTGTGATGGGTGGGATCTGGCCAATTCCCTCAAGGCATCTTTCCTCTTGTCCCAGTGCAAAGAAAGTGATTGGCTTCTTTTTAATGCTGTGAATCTCTTTAACAACCACACTCTCCTTGTCCACACTTTTCAGTTCACTCCTTCTCTGGCAAGACAGTACATTTCTCAAACCCTTCTGCTCTGATTTTTGCTCCCAATTCTCACCATAAATCTGGCTAAAAACAGCAATAACCATGCCACAGCCTGAATGCTATACTGTCTTGAAATTTCCTCCATCAGGTTAACCTGTTATCTTTAAACTCAGCCTCCCACAAAGCCTTAAGACACGGATAAAATGTAGACAAATCCTTTGCCAGCATGTAATATGCATGGCCTCTAGTCCAATTCCCAATAGATTCCCTGTTCTTATCTGAAGCTTCATGAGCACAATCTTTGCAGTCTGTATTTCTATCAGAGAGCTTGCACCAGAATCACTCATTAAGCTCTAGCTTACAGCATTCTAGGGCTCTTCTAGCCTGCACATCCAGCACTTCCAAATTTCCCTCACAAACAAATTCCAGAGGTCTAAGAACCACATGGTCGGGTTTACTTATAACCAGAACCCCATTTCTCTGGTGCCAACTTTCTGTGTTAGTTAGACTTTATGTCACTGTGACAACAACTTAAGGGAGGAAGGACTTATTTTGACTTATAGTCTCAGAGGGTTCAGTCCATAGTTGCTTGGCCTCATGTGATTGGGCAGAAAATCATGGTGGTAGGGAATGTGTACCAGAGACTATTTTTCCCTTCTTGATAGATAGGAAGTAGAATGACAGGAAGGGGTCAAGGATAATATACCCTCAAGGACACACTCTCAGTGACCTATTTCCTCCAGCTAGGTCTCACCTCATAAAGTTTCCAGAATCTCTGAAAATAGCATTGCCATCTGGGGACCAAATTTTCAATATATGAGCCTTAGTGGAGGACACTTCATATCCAAACCATAACAACCTGAAGCTAGACTTCTTGTTGTTGTTAGGTGCCATCAAGTCAAGTCCCACTCATAGCGACCTTCATAGGGTTTTCAATGGCTGTTTCGGGATTGCCTTGGGAGTGGGTTGCCACGTCCTTCTCCCGTTTTTTGCAGTGCTGGGAATTGAACTCGGGACCTCAGAGACTGCAGAGCAGCGCTCTACCAACTGAGCTAAGTCCCAGCCCCGAAGCTAGACTAAGGTTCTTAAATTCTTTTGTGCCATGATAGTCTGGGAAAGTCTGTGGACCTCTTCTCAGAATGTTTTAATGCTTATTGTTTTAAATAAAGAAAAAAGAAACCACAAGATTTCAAAAGAAGTCAATCATAACAAAATACAATGATTAAAATGTGTGGTTCAGAAATGTTTCTTTACTAACACATTAAAATGATAATATCTAAAAGAAAAAGGCAGCAGCTGTAGTCCTGTGGCTTCTGATCCCATCAGATCTCGGAAGCTAAGCAGGGTCGGGCCTGCTTGGTACTTGGGTGGGAGACCGCCTGGGAACACCAGATACAGTAGGCTTGGGAGAAGGACCTGGCAACCCACTCCCCCCAAAAAATCAATCCACTGATGAAAACCCTATGAATAGCAGAGAAGTACTCTCAATGATGTTTCACCTACTGGACATAGGGTGGCTATGAGTCGGATACCGACTCGATGGTACCTAACAACAACAACAATCTAAAAAAAATGATCATATCTGGTAGTAGACAAAATACCTACCATAAAACTTGAAGAATTCATGAATGTAAAGTACATTTCAAATTATCTACAAGTATAATCCCCCACGAGTCTGTCACCTTGTCATGCAATGGAGTCTTGAGTGTTGCTATGATACTGAAAGCTATGTCACCAGTATTTCAGATACCAGGAGGGCCAACCATGGGGTAGAGTTTTGAGCTGATCTTCCAGACTAAGACAGACGAGGGAGAAGGACCTGGCATCCCACTCCTGAAATAATTAGCCATTGAAAACCCTGTGATAGCAGAGAAGCACTGTCAAACGTAGTGTTGGAAGTTAAGCCCCCTAGGCTGGAAGGCATTCAAAAGACGACTAAGGAAGAATTGCCTCCTCAATGCAGATTTGACCTAATGATGGGAATGGAGTAAAGCCCCTTGGGACCTTCAGCTGCTGATGTGGCATGACTCAAAATGAGAAGGAACATAGTGGCTGCAACAATGGGCTCAAATATAAACGATCATGTGCATGGCACAGTGTTGGGTTGTGTTTTGTTCTGTTGTACATAGGTTCACTATGAGTCAGATTTGACTCAACAGCACCCACAACAAAACAATAAGATAATGTGAAAATTTTTTTTGTCTGTTTGTTTTCTGCAGTGCTGGGGATCAAATCCAGGGCCTTGCACATGTTAGGCAAGTTTTCTACCAGTGAGCTACATGCTCAGCACTGTGATTTTAAAATATCAGTGATTTCTATTGTGACAAACACAGACACTGCCTAATGACATTGTGACGTGTTTTTGCCTATGCTTACCACTAGAGAAACTGTTCAATTTCAGTTAAGAAGTAATGAAAATAAACCTGCAATTTTCCTCACTGTCTAAATGCCAAAGTGTCTCCTAATTCATTCATTCATATGTCCATTCATTCAACAAGTACTTATTGAGAACCTAACATATACTTGGCATCACTTGAGCATAGGCAGTTTTTGTCCTCGTTGAATTTTCATTCTCACTTTGTGTCAGATGACAAACAAATTAATTCTCCTTGCTTGAAGAAGTTATGTTCTATAAAATCACCATGAACACTGAATCAGCAAATACTGAACTATTTCTCCTAGGAGAAATACAGGGCTAATTTTCTGTCAGAATATTTTCATCAACTGACAAATACATAACCTTGTTTTATGTGTGTTTTGTTTAAAGACATCTTATTCAATATACCTTGTTGTTTTGTTAACATTAAACTCATAGCCAATAGCACTATAACTCATGCCTGAGTGAAGCTTGTCTAACACATGCATTTTCTCCATAAGACACATCATAGTCTCCTTGCACTTGTGGGAACACTAGACAATTCTTCAGCATTACCGTTGGGACCATTTTAAGCAGTGAAATCAACAAAAAGCACAAAAGTGCAAAATTCACTGCCTAGACAGACCATGAGAAGTGCATAACTTTACAGCCTGAGAACTATAATAAAAACGCAAAGGGTCTCCTTGTTTGATCTCAGCTGGGAAGGGAAAAATCAGATGATCCATTTTTTTTTTTGCCACTTTCTAGATGCCTACAAATGACCTCAAAGCACTACAAATATTTGTTTTGGCATTATAAATGTGTTACTCTATAGCCATACCACCCTGGCATCCAATCCTGTCTGATCTTGGAAGCTAAGCAGAGTCAGGGCTGGTTAGTCCTTGGATGGCAGACCACATGGGAATACTGGGTGCTATAGGCTTGGGAGAAGAACCTGGCAGCCACTCCCGAAACAATCAGCCATTGAAAACCCCATGAATAGCAGAGAAGCATTGATTGGTGCTGAGCATGGCACAGCATTGGGAGAGTGTTTCATTCTGTTGTATATAGGATCGCTATGAGTCAGACCTGACTCAACAGCACCCAACAACAACAAATAAATGCTAGTGAGTAGGTAAATTAAAAAATACAGAACCCATGTTCTATATTAGTCAATTTATGTCACTGTGGCAGAATACCTGACAGAAACAAACTTATGGGATAAAACATTTATTGGGGCTCCTGGTTTAGTGAATTTCAGTCCAGAGAGTCAGGACCAGCATGGTGGAGGGGCAAGCGGCTGGGCCTGTAGCAAAGAACTCTTCACATCTTGGCAGATCAGGAAGAGAGAACCAGGGGTCAAGGGAAATCTTCCAGAAGCCCACCCTCAGTGGCCTACTTCCATAAAGCTAGGTCCCACCTCCCACAGTTCCATTGCCTCCCAGGAAAGCGCCACCCATTAGAGACCAAATATCCAAATGTATGATCTTTGGGGGGAACATTTTATATTCAAACCGTAACTGTCATGAATAATGAGGATTGACTGTAGATTTACAATATCATGTTGCTGTTGTTAGGAGCAGTTGAGTCAGTATCTGACTCATAGTGACCCTACGTACAACAGGTGAAACACTATTGTCAGTGCTTCTCTGCTGTTCATAGGGTTTTCAATGGCAGATTGATTTTTGGGAGTGGGTTGGTGGGTCCTTCTCCCAAACAATATCATAGAACATGATAAATGGAATTAAGAAAAATATTGCAGGGCAATATGGTAGTAGATCAAATAGTCACATTTGGGATGTACTTTGAAGACTGAGCAAATAGGATTTCCTCACAAGTTGGGTGTAGGAGAAATACAAGAGCCAAGGTTTTTAAGTGACTGAGTAATGGGTGGTAGGGTTTGCTGAGATGGAGAACAGTCAATTACTAAGTACTTACTTCATACTGTTTACTCCACATGGTGCTCAGATTGCAACAGTGAACACACAGGCACGTTTTCTTTGGAGTAACAGCAGGAGCTGCCCTTAGAAAGTACTATTGTCCCTTCATTAAACTGATTGGCTCCAGAGCAGAAAAAGATCCCAATCCTGTTCTGCTCTGCTCTGTGGGGTGGTACAGGACCTCACTGACTCCAGAGATGGGCAAGGCCTGCTAGCAACTGTGGAATTCTCCTCTTATTAGGATTTTCAATGACTATATTGTCTCTGAAAATACTACCTGTTATTGGGATACATGCATTTGCTTAATTTAGCAAGACCACTCATAAGATAGCTGAGGATGACTGAAGGTCATGCTGGCGCAAGTAGAAAAGGAAAGCTAACCGGGAGGACTCTTACTCTTTTTTCTTCTTTCTTTTTCTTTTTCTTTTCTTTTCTTTATTTTATTTTTTCTTTTCCTTTCTCTTTTTGGATGGGATCTCACAATGTAGCCCAAGCTGACACTGAACTTGCTGTCCTACTGCCTCAGCCTTATAATTACAGGAGTGGGTCACGATGGCAGTCTTGATGTGAGTGTGTATATATACATACACACACACACACACACACACACACATATACACACACACACATATATATATGTGTGTGTGTGTATATATGTGTGTGTGTGTGTATTTGTTGTTGTTAGGTGCTGTCGAGTCCGTATCTGACTCATAGCTACCCTCATAGGGTTTTCAATGGCTGACTGTTTCAGGATTGCCTTAGGAGTGGGTTGCCAGGTCCTGCTCCCATTTTTGCGGAGCTGGGAATTGAACTAGGGACCTTAGAGACTATAGCGCAGAGCTCTACCAACTGAGCTAAATCCCAGTCCATATATATATGTATAAAATTATTTTACATATAATTTTTTTCAATACTTGGGGGTTGAACCCACGGCCTCCTGCATTTGGCAAGCACCTCACCACAGAACCACAGGCCTGGGGGCCCCATTCCCACACCTTTCCAAACAAACTTCCTCTCAGAGGGGCAGTGGGCGGGAGCCAGAGGAAGTGTGTGAATTTCGGTTGACTGAAGTTCAAGTTCAGATGATTAAATCGATATTGACAGCACTCGTGGCTACAGGAGATTCAAGAAATAGGGCACATTAAGGGCAAAGAGGATGCATTCACTTTTGGATGCCCCCACAGGACAACTGAAAAGAGACCCAGTTCTAACTGGAAATAGAACCCTGAGGCCCAGGAGAGCAGATTTGGGAGTCCTGGGGTGTAGGAGGTTGTGGAAGCCATGGAGGTGGGCAGTCAGCCCTCGGGCTGATTGGGGGACACGTGCAGCCCACATCACGCCACCAGAAACCAGCAGCTGAGGAACTGAGGACCAAATGCCCATGGTGTCGGAAATAGTACTGTTGCCAGGAAGAAGAGGAGAGGAACAGCTGGAAAGGCTCGAGACAAAATAATAGCAACAACAAAAACATATTCTTCCTGGAGAAGGGCTTGAAAAGAAGCGACGGAAGTGCGGGGCGAGGAGGCCGGAGGGGCGAGAGGATGCAGAGGATGCAGAGGATGCGCTGTCTCTGCTGGGAGGCAGCAGGTGCAGCCACGAGGCCTCCCCCGCCCTCCCGGAGTGCAATCAGCACCCGTGCAGCCAGAGAAATAAACAAGGCTCGCATTCAGGAGGCTCTGAGCAAGCTGGCCGTTTGCCTATGGGGAGGGGAGCCGCGAATCCACAGGGCAGGCTAGCGGGAGACATCTCTCAAAACCCCTTTGCCTCTTGTGAATATTTTTACCTTGTACACTGATAAGTTTTTTTTAAATGGTTTAAATAAATTATTTGGTTTTGGCAGATCAATAGGTGCCTCTGGCACAAAAGGGAATCAAATCAATCTCAAGTCTAAAGGGCAGACTCCTGGCCTGATTTTTGTATGGAGAAAGGCCTGGCCTCCAGCTTAAGGACTAGGGCTGGTGGTGAAGAACGCTACCACCTCCTCCTCCCCCTCCCTATGAATGCTTGGAGCTCACTAACAATTCAAAATGTTTACTTGAAGTGTTACAATGCTTGTTTAAAGTTCCTATATAATTAAGTCTGCTCCAGTTTCAATTTCCTGACCTGGGTTGGGGGGTTCTCTGAAGAGGAAGGACAGTTGAAACTTAGTTTCCTTGTGTCTTCCTGCCACCCCTCAATCTGTATAAAAACCCCAAGCCCCTGTCCTTCTGCGTTGCCTTCCTTCCCTTGCTGGGTAGACTCAATGGAGGGTGGACCCCAGCGCCGGAAATAAAGCCTCATGTTTATTGCATCGATCGGCAACTCTGGTGTCTCTCTGGGACCTCTCTCCTTGAGGATCCTAATTTGGGGTCCTACAATGGCTGTAGCTCAGAGCCTCTGCCTAAGGGCACCTTTCACAGGGATTTGGTCTCTGGAGAAGTTGAGGAAGTGAATGAACCTTCTAGAGGGCAGGTGAGGAGGACAGGGACGACAAGGACGCTGGAGCAGCCTGCCGTCCAGGGCCTTCCAGGGACACAGAGGTACACCCCAAGGCAGGCTGCTGGGGGCAGGGCCTGATTCAAGTGGCAAACCTTTCTCTTAGTACTTGTGTGTACCAGGCCAGCTTATGCTGGTAGTATGTATGTAGTAACAATGTCAAGACCTCAGTTGGCTTAACTCAACATGGCTTACGTAGAGTTGTCATGAGAATTAAATGAGATCCTTATCATCGTCAAACATTTTTGAGGACTTACTATATGCCTGGGTCACATAGTTTAATCGATTATTATTCCCATTTTATAAATGTGAGAGATAAGACACAGAGAAGGCATAAAGAAAATTCATTGATTTGTCCGAGACCATGCAGTAAGAAAGGAGGCAGGACTGATACTCGGGCTCTCTAACTCCAATTTAATATCTACATGACAGTATTCACTCAGCCCAGGGCAACACACATCTAGCACCAGCCGCGTCAGGCTAGGTACTGCTGCAGCAGCCAGCAATGCCAACATCTCTGTGGCACCACGTGCAAAAGTTTATTTCCCACTCATACTATGTGACTGCTGCAGGGACTCATAGCCATAGATGGCCAAGGCTTCATCTTCTTTGCTTCTACAATGGCTGAGGCAGGAGAAGGGAGAGGCATTCTTTCACTCAATTCCACTTGCATTACTTGTGTTCTTCTTCCATTTACCAGAGGTAAGGTGGTGGAGAAGTGAAATCTGACCTTATATCCTAGAGGGGGAAACCAAAACATTCATTAATAGCCCTAATGACTGTACATAGGTGCTCATTAAGTGTTGATTGAGTTGAAGTCAAATGAACAGTTCTGACCAGCTAGAGTGAAACCCTGTCTCACCCAGCTCGGTTTACAAGCTCTTGGAGAGTTTGCAAACATAAGCACTCAGTCCTGCCCGGAAGGCCACCAGAGAACCACCGCACCCTAATTCTGCATGTCAGGCATTTCTCTGTGAGGTCTGTAAGATGCCAGCAGACCACGAAGGGTTCTGGTTACAGGACTCAAAGCATTCCTGGAAAATGTAATTATTGTCTCCCAACCACGGTCACTCACCCCCTCACCCCATCCCAGACCACCCTTTTGTGATGGCTTTTTATTTTTACCCTTTTCATGGCTTTCTTTTCATGTTCTTCCATAAACTCATATGAGGCACACACAGAAATGTGGCAAACTTGTGCAGTAGAAAATTTCTAAACCCTTTCTAAGCATACATTTCAGTGGAATTAATTATGGTCACAATGGGTGGGATCATCACAAATATTTATTTCCTAAACTTTTTCATCACCCTAAGTAAAAATTCTGTACTCATTAAGCACTAAGTTTTGTTTTGTTTTGTTTTTGCAGTACTTGGGAGTTGAGCCCACAACTTCATGCCCCTGGCTCATTTTTATTTTTTGTTTTGAGTCAGGGTCTCACTAAGTTGCACAGGCTGCAACCCTTCTCCCTCTGCCTACTGAGTCACTGAGATTATAGGTGTGAGCCACTGCATCCAATTAAGCAAAAAGTTTTTGTTGATACAGAAACTTTTATTCTTGCTTTAAAGATAAAGACACTTAGGGTTAAGTACTTTGCCCACTGTCACATAGGAAATAAGTGATAGAGACAGATTTTTTTGGCTCTGGAGCCCATAACCTTCTTTGTTACATTCTGAAGCATCAGCATAAACCTTTATTTATGACACTTCACATCAGAAGGAAGGCCAAAAACGTATGATCATCTTGGTAGATGCAGAAAACACATTTGATAAAATTCAACATCTCTTCATGATGAATACTCTGAACAAATTAGATATAGAAAGAATATACTGTAATCAAATAAAGGCCATCTATAAAAATTGTCACTTTTATTCAACATAGTTCTAGAAGTCCTAGCCAGAGCAATCAGGCAAGCAAAAGAAATAAAAGGCATCCAAACTGGAAAATAGGAAGTTAAATTTTTACTGTTGGCAGATGACATCTTATATACAGAAAACTCCAAAAAATCCACCAAGAAACTACTGGAACTAATACCCAAAGTCAGCAAAGTTGTGAGACACAAAATCAACATACAAAAATCACTAGTGTTGCCACACACAAATAGCAAATTATCTGAAATAGGAATCAAGAAAGCAATTCCTTTTACAATAGCTACCAAAAGATAAAACACTGATGAAATAAATTGAACACGCACACACACAGAGACACACACACACACACAATGGAAAGGTATCTGTGTTCATGTATTGGAAGAATCAATATTGTTAAAATGTTCACACAACCAAATCTATAGATTCAATGCATTCCCTGTCAAAACAATATTTTTCATAGAATTAGAAAGAAATGCTAAAATGTTTATGGAACTACAACGTGAAACAAAACAAAACCCAAACAGCCAAAACAATGTTGAGCAAAAAAGGTCAAAGTAGGAGCCATTATACTGACTTCAAAATATATTATGAACATGTAGTAACTTAAACCACATGGTATTGGCGTAAAAACATACACACAGACCAATGGAACAGAATAGAAAACCTGGAAGTAAACCCACTATCTACAGGTAACTGATTTACAAAAAGGGGTGCTAAGAACATATAGTGGAGAAAAGCCAATATCCTCAATAAATGGTGCTATGAACATTGGATATCTACATTGCAAAAGAAGGAAACTCTACCAGTTGTCAAAATCACCTCAAAATGAATAGTTAAATATAAGACCTGAAATTATGAAACTACTAGAAGAAAACATAGGGGTAATGCCTCAAGATATTAGAATGGGAAAGGATTTTTTGGTCAAGACCCTAAAAGCACAAGACCCTAAAGGCAAAAATAGATGGGATTGCATCAACTAAAAAGCTTCTGTGTAGAAAAGGAAATAATAGTGTGAAGAGACAATCTACAGAATTAGAGAACATTGTGTTAATATCCTGAATATACAATGAACGCAACACTCAACAGAATAAAAGAAATGAAAAGAAAAACAATTAAAGAATGGACAATAGACCTAAATAGACATTTATCAAAAGAAGACATACGAGTTACCAACAGGTATATTAAAAAATGCTCAACATCACTAATTATCAAAGAAATGCAAATTAAAGCCACAATAAAATACCACCTCACTCTAGTAGGAACAGCTATTTCAAAAGACAAAAGACAACAAATGCACTGGTGAAGATAGGGAAAAAGGGGAACCCTTGCACCCTATTGAGGGGAATATAAATTAGTACAACCATTATGGAAAACAGCATTGAGGTGCCTCAAAAAACTTAAAAATAGAACTATTATCTGATTTAGGAATACCATTCCTGGGTATACATCCAAAGGAAATGAAATCAATTTATCAAAGAGATATTTGCATTCCTGTCTTGATTGCAACACTATTCACAATAGCCCAAAAATGGAATCAATCTAATTGTCCATCAACTGATAAATGGATAAAGAAAATGTGGGACATAGACACAATGGAATATGATGCAGCCATAAAAAAGAATGAAATCCTGTCATTTGTAACAACACAGATGGAACTGGAGATTATCATGTCAAATGAACTAAGTCAGCCCAGAAAGGCAAGTACCACGTGATCTCACTCATATATGGAATATGAATACTTTGTTCACATAGGAGTTGAGAGTAGAGTGGTAGTTACCAAAGACTGGGGAGAGTAGGATGAGGAGAGGTTGATCAATGGGAACCAAGTCACAGGAGAAAGAAGTGCCGGTATGCTACTGCACAGTAGGGTGACTTGATAATAATAAGGTGCTGTACATTTTGAAAATCTAGAAGAAAGGGTTTTGAATGTTTTCATCATGAAGAAATGATAAGTGTTTGAGAAGATAGGAATGTTTAGCCTGATTTAAACATTATACAGTATATACATTTATCGAAATATCACAGGGGAACCCCACGAATATGTACAATTTTTACATTCTGTATCAGTTTAAAATGAATTTAATTTAAAAGTTAGAAACATCTCTACTTAGTCACTCATTGTGGTGCGATGCTGACCCTCTGCTGGAAGGGGTGCCGGCTCTGTCCTCGTGAGGGTACTTCAGTGGTCTGAGGAACATAGTCCTTCATTCATTCACTCAGCAACATTGCGCAAATGTCACTGAGTACCTGGAAAGTGCCAAAGAGTTACAGAGGATCAAAACCCTGTGTTGCAGTAGTTCACAGCAGGGAGAAGTTAGGCAGATGCTGATTATCCGCCCTACCTCCCTTCTGTTTCCTTTCTTCTCTAGTCAAAAAAGCAAAAGAGAAATGAAAAACAAAGGTTTTATTTGTTTGTTTGTTTGTTTTTGTTCTGTTCTGTTTTGCTTTTTAACCTGGGCTCATGGCTTCCAGAAGTACACTTCCCAGTCTCTCTTGTAACTGCCTATGGCCACAACACTAAGTTCTGGTCAGTGATAGATACTGTAAGCATAAGCTGTATATAGATTTGTGGGGAGTATTTGTAAAAGATAAGGAACATACCCTTTCCCCATCACCCTCTCTCAGGTTTCACCCATCTTCCTACTGGCTCGAAATCCAATTGCAATGGCTAGAGCTTGTGAAACCATTTTGGATCATGTGGTACATGCCACAGCCTGAGGATGAAAGAACAATATGATGGAAGAAGCCTTGGTCTCTGGCCAAGTACAGTGCTATACTATCCCTGAATTTCATATTTCTCATTTGTAAGAGAAAGAAAACTAGTTTCTATGTTTGTCTGCTAGTTTTTGCTACATAGAAAACTACTTTAAACTTAGTGGTTTAAAAACTACTTTAAACTTAGTGGCAATCAGTTTATTTAGCTTCTGATTCCCTGAGTCATCTGAGAGGCTGGGGCACTGGCTGGAGCTGGGTGTCGAGGATGGCCTTGGTGTCTGGTGGTTGGCAGGCTGGTTGGCATAGGGAGCCCCGGCTGTGGTGGCTCACCTTTGTTCCATCTGGGCTTAGCTCCAGTGGGTTTCCCTAAGCTGCTTCACGTGGCAAGGTCAGGCTTCCAAAGTAGGACAAAATCAAAAAACAAGAGAAATGTGCCTCAATAAGATGGGCGTGGTGGCACATGCCTGTAATCCCAGTGCTTGGAAAGCTGAGCCAGGAGGATCTGGAGATGGAAGCCAGCCTGGGCTACACAACAAGTTTCAGGCCAGCCTGAGCTATATAGTAAGACCCCGTCTCAAAAACCGAAATCAAAAACAACAAACAAGCCCCAAAGCCATGTGCTTTTCAAGCCTCTCCTGTGTCACATTGGCTAATGTCCCATTGGTCTAAGCAAGTCACCCAAAGACATGCCTCCAGCAGGGAGATTCAGTGGAGGCCATTACTGCCATGATCCCTGTTGTGGAAGCTGCTAGTGTTTGGGGAATGCCTGCCATGTGCTTCTGAATCCAGTGCTAACTTGTACAGGTGGTGACAAACACAAGCAACTGCTATGTTCCCATTGGCCAGCACAGGAGTATAAAAAGAAGTTACCAAGTGGGATGCTGGGCACACACCTGTAATCCCAGCGACTCAGGAGGTAAAGGCAGGAGGATCACAGGATCAAGACCAGAGGCAGCCTGTGTAACTTACTGAGACCCTGACTCAAGATAAAAAATTAAAAATGGGCTGGGTGTGCAGCTCAGTAGCAGAATGCTTACGAAGTATGCACAAGCCTCTGGGTTTAATCCCCTAGTACTGGAAAAAAAAAAAAAAAAAAAAGTTACCATAGTTTTCAATGGCAAAATCATAGTGGCTTGATTCCTCTACCATCTTACGTCTTTATCTTCTTATCAAAATCTTTTTAGTTATTGAGACTTAGCGATTGGATGAGAAGCAGAGAATGGCAGCAACAAAACATGAAAAGGTCACTGACTGTTTTGTTTTGGCTTGTTTGGGCGGCTTGTATTTAATGATGATCAAAAACAAGTGTCTTGCTTTCAGAAGAGCCTCACGAACATTCACACTCCTATTTAAACAATCCCCGGGGTCCTGCAAAAGTCTGTGACTGGGGCTACCATATGCCTCTCCTGAGCACCACAGTGTCTGTTCTGGCTCCTTCCTGCTGGCTGGTGCACTCGGCCCAGAAGCAGCTTGCAGATAGAGAGGTCTCCTGAACACACCATTGTCACTGCTACACCACGGGCCCTATCTCTCTGTCCCCAGTGCCTCTGCCTAGGGCAACTGCAGTGCTGGGCTCTGGGTGGAGGAGGTGCTCTCCTTGAGGTCCTCTGAAGCCCCACGGTCCTGATCATCCCTCCAGCAGCAGGGATTATTAGCGTCAGGTAACTGTAGTGTCACTGGGGTTGTCTGTCCCATGTCCCTGACCCAGGACTCCTCCTACTCCAGCCTCTCTCCTCTGCTCCTCCCTTTCTATAACAGCGTGGGTGGGTCCAGCCCACCAAACGCCTAGCATGTCAGCAGCAGTGGCAGCTCAGGTCAACATAGCCAAGAAGCATGCCTCCCTGTCCCCTTCCCAACAAAGCGACGCTGAGGGATGGTTCCCTTGCAGCAGCACACAGGCGTCCACATCACCAACCAGTGCATTCCCGTCCCCAAGCACGTGCACACCTTTCCCCTCAGATCCAGGGATGCGCATCAGGTTCATACCTTGCGTCCAGAAGGTGCACCCTGCAGAGTTTGCCAAAGCAAAGGAATGATCTACTCCAAAGGTGAAGTTAAGTCTCCACCTCACAGCTCCAAAATGGCAGGTTGTCACTTTGGTCTCTAAATTGCAGAATCATGTCCCAGACACAACCCCACGTTATATTTGAAACCAAATTGTTACAATACAGCATGAAAAATGCTTCAGCAGAAGTGCAAGTATAGTGTGAAGGGCAAAGACCCGCTTTGGGCCACAGTTTCCTTATCTGTGAAGTGATTGACCTCAACAACTTATTGTGAGGTTTGAAAGGCACAGTGTCCATAGGGCGCCTCAGGTGGGGCCTGGTGCGGCACCCAATTACTGGGCCTGTTAGAAGTCGTTACCATTGCCCATTGGGCCAGCAGGATCCCTATCCTTTGCCTACCAAAAAGCAATTTGAGACTATTCACTCTCACAAGACAGCACACATATGGGCTGTGGGAGCTGGGATCCCTTGACTTGACTTTGCTAGGAATTTAATTTAGTGACCTTGGTAATGTCCTTCAGAAACCAAGAATCCAAATCAAAGTACATCTGTTTACTTCTCCAAGTGGTGGCTAGTGCATAAACATTCAGGCCCTGTAGCTTTCACAATAGGGCATCTGGTGCCCCTTGTCTGCACGTGATCAACCACAGAAGGGGGAGGTAGAAATGAGTGGTAGACACCTTGTGCTTTTTCCTTTTTGGCTTATTCTAATCCCATTTTTCCTCTAGCAAATGCAGAGCAAGAGTTTCCTGATAGAATCTGACTCCGGACACCTGGTGCACAGTTGGTTCAGATTAAGGATATTGTATAAATAAAACCGAAGCAGACACTGCAGTCGGCCAGAACACAACAAAGACATGGGTGGGAGGAGGGGAAGAGATGTGTGGATGCTGGGTCTCAGCATGGACTGAGGTAACCAGTTGGCTAGGGCCATGAGGATTTCCCACGACTTTCTTTCCTTCTTTTTCTTTCCTTCTCCCCACTCTCCCCCACCCCACATTTATTTCACACCACTCTAGGAGTATTTTGAACACACTGTCAATCCCTGGAAAAGGATGTCATGATTGGGAGAGTGGTGGGTTAACGGAAAAAAGGAAGACCCTCAACTAGATGGATTGGCACAGCGGCTACAACAATGGGCTTAACCACACAAAAAAAATTGTGTGCATGGCATGGTGTCGGGGAGGGTTTCTTTCTGTTGTACATAGGGTTGCTATGAGTCAGACCTGACTTGACAGCACCTAACAACAGCAACAGCTGAGCCAGAAAATTAACCATTTGAGAATCCAGGCCCTGCTACCGATTGTGGCAGGTAAGTAAATGCCTGAAAGCTGGGTTGTGTGTAGTATTACCCCTTCTCCATACTGGGCTGTTGCAAGGACTCCATGGGAGACACATTCAAAGCCTTTAGAATTATCCTGGGCTCCCAGTCAGCCCTCAGAATTGTTGGCTTATGCCTTATTATTGCTATTGCTGTACCCTGAGCCAGCCAGGGTTTCCAGTGACATAGTCCCTGACTCAAAGGGATAGCTTAAAATGATTCCAAATGGTGCTACTAGAAAGAAGCTGCATGAGGGCAGGTGTTTTTGGTTTTGGTTTTGGTTTTCTGTTTTGTTTTCACTTGTATTTCCAGGGCTTAGAACAGTGTTTGGCATATAGAAGGGGCTCAATACACTTTAACTGAATGAATAAATTTAAACAGTTATTGTAGGACCTATGCTGGATCATACAGGATTCAGGTGGAGTACAAAGGAAGGATGTTAATAAAATGATTACAAAAATTAATCAGTGGCATACACCTGTAATCCCAGTGACTCAGAAGGCTAAGGCAGAAGAATCGTCAGTTCAAGGCCAGAGGTAGCCTGTGTAATTTAGTGAGATCCAGTCTCAAATTAAAAAATTAAAAAAATGAATTGGGAATGCACTTTGTGGTGATATGCCCTGGGTTCAATCCCTTAGTATTACAAAAAAGAATAAATAATTAATAATAATCAGTGAGATAGGTAAGGAATTAAAATGCATAAAGAATATGGAATCTTGTCAGATAATAGGGAATCATGAAAGAAGTTACAGTAGGAATTTAAGCCCCATAACCTTAAAACCTTTCACGTGTCTGTCAGCTTGTCATGCTGAGGAGGCTTGTGTGTTGCTGTGATGCTGAAAGCTATGCTACCAGTATTTCAGATACCAGCGGAGCCACTCATGGTGCACAGGTTTCAGCTGAGCTTCCAGACAAAGACAGACTAGGGAGAAGGACCCAGCAGCCCACTCCCAAAACAATTAGCCATTGAAAACCCTATGAATAGCAGAGAAGACAGTCAAATGTAGTGCCAGAAACTAAGCCCCCCAGGCTGGAAGGTATTCCAGCAATCACTGGGGAAGAATTGCCTCCTCAAAGTAGAGTCAACCTTAATAATGGGAATGGAGTAAAGCCCCTGGGACCTCCTTTTGCTGATATGACATGACTCAAAATCAGAAGAAACACAGTGGCTTGAACAAAGGGATCAAACATAAGAAGACTGTGTGCACTGCACAGTGTTGAGTAGTGTTTTGAACACAGGGTCATTATGAGTCAGATCCGACTTGACAACACCTAATGACAACCATAAAACAGGATAAGGGGATGAACTAGGTTTCAGGTAGCATCAGCTTGGAAGTACTTCTTGAGTTTCAGGCAGAACCTCTAACTTTGAACGTGGGTTTATAACCCCAGTCACAGGCAAAGACCCTCAATGGGCTGTGGTGATACTTCAGCTTCCTGTAGTTGGGGAAATGATTTTGCTACTTAGGAAAGTTAATACTAATAAAGTGAGAGATTATAACTAAAATCCATGGCATTGATATTTTGTGTAATGTTTAAGTTTTGTATTCATTATCATGAAAAATTATCTATAATTGTTATTTTAAATATTTGAAATGTTTAAGAAAATCTGGCATACTAATCGTATGATTCTAATTTTAAATGTTTATTGCTAAACTTAGCATTTTACTTTAAAAGTTGCATGAACTGGGCTCTGTGGTGCACATTAGTAATCCCACCGACTTGGGAGGCAGAGGTAGGAGGATTTCAAGTTTGAGGCGAGAGGCAGCCTGCACAACTTGGCAAGACCCTGTCTCAAAATCAAAAAGATAAAAAAGAGGTGAGGAGTGCATGTCACTGGTGGAGCATGCTGGGTTCAATCCCCCAGTGCTGCAATCAATCAATCAATCAATGCATGAATACTTGTTTAATTGTATAAATAGTATTCAACAGTTTAAAAGATTGCAATGATTTTAGATCTGTATAGGAATATATGTTTGTAACTAGAATTTCCAGCTTCAGGCTGTTTCCCTCATCTGATGGGTAGATCAGCCTTGTGCAGTGTCTGACATGCTCAAGAGAATCGAATATATTAGAACCAAGATTATAATGTAAAATGTAAAGGGATTTAACCTAACATGATGGTTAAATGGGATTATTTATTCAAAGAAATATTGTTTATTAAACATGACTGAACATTTATTAAAGGACAAATAAAAGTCATGTGATTTTTATGCAAACTGACCAGATTTATGAATACTACATTGGTACCTTGAGCTCAAAGGCTTAAGAAGGTACATTTTAAACTTACAACTTTATTAAATTGAATGTATGAAAATCAGCAACTGTGAGCATCTCTTTCTGTGGAGAGAAGCCTCTGTCAGACATTTTAAAAACGAAATTGACAGAAGAACATTTATAAAATCCAGAAGGGCTGGGAGTTAGGAATGTAGCTCAATGGCAGAGCACTTGCCTAGCACGCATGAGGCCCCAAGTTAGATCCCCAGCACATGAAAGAAAAAATAAAGAAATATAAAGAAAGAAAGAAAGAAAGAAAAGAAAAGAAACCAAGAGGGGCTTGATAGAACACTATTGTTCAAAATGTGGGTGTTGTGGATCTTCCTGTCTTATTTGTACCATTAAAGTAGGTCCAAACCTTAACTTTGTCCAGCTATCATTTTCCGTGCCCCTAACAGACTCCTCTGTGTGTGCTCTGCAGACTGCCAATCCCTTGGGAACTGAGACTGCACGCCACAGGCTTTACCTCTCAGTGGGTCCTCCCCATCTGATTCCAATACCACCCCTTCTCAACTGACACAAACAATGTAACCCTGGAACCACGTCTTCCATCACCCACAACACCTCCTGCATCCAACACCCAGAGATATGATGATCTTTAGGGAAAAGTTCTGGAAATTTCAGGAACTATTTTGTTATGGTGATTGCCAAGCACCAGCAACACTGAACAGATGGAGACCAAGGATGCTAGATGTTCTGTGTTCATAAGATAGTCCCACATCTGGAGAAATGTTTCATAAACTGCATGATTTTCAAATGTGCTGGACATCCCTGTGAGTGAAAAACTTGACTAGTGTACTTATGGCTAGAATCTGACTAAGCTTTACATGTAAACTTAAAATATTTTTGCACGGTTTTAATATGTGGTGAATTTTCCAAGAATGCAATTACCATGCAAATCAAGGGAAGACTGCACTTTGTTATATTTGAAACTTTACCAGGAATTATTTATCGTTTTGGAAAAATCACATCACCAAAAGTAAAGCAGCTCCTGGTATTTGAGTCATCAAGCCAATAACAACCCTATCTATCTGCATTTTAGTAAGTCCTCACCCATGATGATTGAGTATAGCGATCCAAAGGTATTACCACTTTATCCTAACACTGACAGCGGCATTCCCAGCTTTTTGAATATTAAAGTACATATTATTTCTTAAAAATACACTTTTTAAAATTTTCCCTATATATGACACTCAGGCATTAGGTTCAATTTAAAATTCATGTGTATGGCAGGAGGATTGCAAGTTCAAGACCAGAGGCATTCTGTGTAATTTAGCGAGACCCTGTCTCAAAAAGTAAAAAAATGGGCTGGGGGTGCAGCTCAGTGGTCCAGCACTTGCAAAGCATGCAAGCACAAGGCCCTGGGTTCAACCCCCAGTACCACAAAACAAAAAAACAAAAAAACAAAAAAAAATTCATGTGTATGAACTGGTTATATTACCTATGAATTCTATTTCAGAACAGCAAAGAGACATTACATATTTGTTGGGTCTGATTGGATTGTGAGCCATGGCCGTCCACTCCCAACTTCTCTGAAAATTCCCTTGTCTTTCTTGAAATGTGGCTCTCCCCTGAGCATCCCGTTCCCCTATAACCCTCACAAGTAGGGGTTGCATTCTGTCCCCCATCTTCCCAACATCGGGCCCAGAAACGGGCTGGGTGTCTACTTCCATCTCCCTGTGCTCCAGACCTTTTTCTTCCCTTGTTTGAAAACCCCCAGCTCTGAAGCTCCTAGCCCTGATAACGGCACTAGCTTCTTGTTGCAGCAGATCATCAGACTCCTGCATCATTGGTTTTCACTCCTTGAAGATTTTAGCCCACATTTACTGTACTCTCTCCAGTCCTGTGTCTGTCTCAATTTTTTTTTTTTTTTTTTTTTTTTTTTTTGTGTGTGGTACTAGGGATTGGACCGAAGGCCTTGCGCTTGCATGCTCTGCAAGTGCTGGACCACTGAGCTGCAACCCCAGCCCATTTTTTACTTTTTGAGACAGGGTCTCGCTAAGTTACACAGACTGCCTCTGGTCTTGAACTTGCAATCCTCTCGCCTCCGCCTCCCAAGCCGCTGGGATTACAGGCGTGCGCCACCGCGCCCAACGCTCTGTCTCAATTCTTGATGATTTCAGGACTCATGGAGACAGTGATAATGTTGGGTAAAGCACAGGGAGTGACCAATGGGAAGCATAGCTGGTGCCATGGAAAGCCTTTTTCTAGGCTGAGTATTGTCCTTTAATTGCCAAATCAGGTCTTGGTGAGGTTCTGTGGTTACGGGCAGGGCTGTGGGTGGCCAAGGCAACAGAGGAACAATCTGGGGAGTCATGTAGTGGTTAACCAAGTGGTATGAAAAATTTTCAAAATTTAAACACCTAAAATGAATGTACCTATCCTACCGGGAACTATCAGCCCTGAGTGGAGATGATCTCCCAAGTGCCATGGCCCCTCTCCTCCAGTCACCTTGTCCTCCACTCTACCTCAGTGCCCACTCTCACTATCATATGCTAGACCATCAATGGTAGCTGCAGCTCCTCCGTAATCTCAATGGTAAGAGTCCTTCCAGTTTACTCCCTCCAGAGCTATGAATCCAACAATTCTGCCACTTCATCACAGCCTATGACCCACCGTTCCTCAAAGTTTTCACCATGCCTCATCCCCTCATGCTTCCCACTCTTTCACTTTGATGAGATTCCATGGTATATGAACATATTATTCCCTTGTATACACAGCACTACTTTACCCTCTTCCCCTCTCCCCCTTCCTTCCCTCCTCCTCCTCCTCCTCCTTCTTCTTTGCTGCTGCATCGTCTTCTTCTTCTCCTTCTTCTCTTCTCCTCTTCTTCTTCTTTTTCTTCTTCTTCTTCCTCTTCTTCTTCTTCTTCTTCTTCTTCTTCTTCTTCTTCTTCTTCTACTTCTTCTTTTCTTCTTCTTCTTCTTCTTCTTCTTCTTTTCTTCTTCTTCCTTTTCTTCCTCCTCCCTTTCCTCCTCCTCCTCCTTCATCTTTTCTTCTCCTCCTCCTCCTCCTCTTACTCATCTTCATCCTTCTTCTTCTCCCCCCTACAACCCTAGCAGAGCCAATATGTGCTATATCCAAGTCTTCACTTGCCCCAGTCTTGCATTGAGGCACATGCACACAGCTGGAGAAAAAACACAGCACGTGCTGATCCTACTACATGACCTATGCCAGTCATTTTCCCACCCTGCCAGATAGCCAGAATTATCTCACATCTACCCTTGTCTCTTCAAACCTCCAAACTCTTCTGCTGCCCTTACCCAAATCTAGTGGCTCTCAAAAGTCTTCACTCAGGGTCCTTTTGGGCTGGGATTTAGCTCAGTTGGTAGAGTGCTGTGCTGCAGTCTCTGAGGTCCCGAGTTCAATTCCCAGCACCGCAAAAATGGGAGAAGGACCTGGCAATCCACTCTCAAGGCAATCCCGAAACAGTCAGCCATTGAAAACCCTATAAGAGTCGCTATGAGTCAGATACCTACTCGATGGCACCTAACAACAACAACAACAACAACAACAACAGGGTCCTTTTAAACTCTCTAAATTTAAGGACCTTATGAAGCTATTTTGTTTATATGAATTATATTTATTGATATTTATAACATTCAAATTAAAGTTGGGATAATTTAAAATATTTACTAATTTATTTAAGAATGACCATATAACCCCATTTTTAAAAAAATTTGTTATTAAAATAAATTGTGGTGATCAGTAATAGTAATCATTTATAATTAAGTAAATAAATTAATTTTATAGTCCAAAAATACACAAATATTTTTAAACGTTTTTTTTCAACATGATAAAAGGCCGATAATCTTTCACACTTTGGTCTGATTTCTTCTTGCCGATATTGAGAATTTTTTTTGAGAACATTTAGCTGTAGGGAGTAAATAACACAAGAATAAAAATACAGCAAGCACAGTGTCATATTTAAGGATGAGGAAAAGTTGTAAACTCCTACTCTGGAGGTTTTCTTAGAAAAATGTAAAAGAATTGTTACAACATGAGAATAATCTTGAGTCAACTGCAGGATTCCACAAATTTTTTCATCTTTTTCCCCAAGTAATCTTATTTTATTAGTAATTTTTTGTGTACAACTTCATTGGTCTCATGACAATTCCATACATACATTTTATTGTGCATCGCTCAAGTTCACCTCACCACTTACCCTCTCATATCCCAGTCCTCCATTCTCTCCCTCCCCAATGGTTCCCCTTCCTCTTGAGTGTCTTGTTTGTGTGTATATCTGTCTATAGGTATACATCCCGATTTTGCCTTAAGGGTAAAATATGTGGTATTCCCTTTCCTTTCATTAACCTTTCTTCTTGCCCCCTGCCCCTTTTTCTTTAGTCTGCTGTCTTTCCCTACATGTTGTTGTTGTTGCCGTCGAGTCGGTATCCAACTCATAGGGTTTTCAATGACTGACTGTTTCGGGATTGCCTTGGGAGTGGATTGCCAGGTCCTTCTCCTTCCCTACATAGGGCCCTTCTATTTTCATGACCTACTTATATTGAAGTCTAACATCCACATATGAGACAAGATATGTGGTATTCATCTTTCTGGGTCTCGCTTATTTCACTTAAAATGATCTCTAGTTCCATCCATATTCCAGCAAATACCACAATTTTGTCCTTCTTTATGACTGAATAAAACACCATTATATATATATATGTATATGTATACACACACATATATATGTATATATGTACACACACACATATCTCACAATTTCCTTATCCATTCATCTGTTGATGGACACCTAGGTTGATTCCATATCTTGTCTATCGTGAATAATGCCACAATCTAACAGAGATGAGCATAAACATGGATAAGTAGGTATCCCTGTGATATATTGATGTATTCGTTCTGATATATATCCAGGGGTGGTATAGACAGGTCATATGGTAGATTCTATTTTTAGTTTTTTGAGGCACCTGCATACTGTTTTCCATAGTGACTGCACCAACCTGCATTCCCACCAGAAGTGTACTAGGATTCCTTTCTTCACATCCTCACCAACATTTGTTGTTTATTTTGTTGGTGCTAGCCATCCTGACTAGGATGAGTTGGTATCTTGATGCAGTTTTTATTTGCATTT
This sequence comes from Pedetes capensis, assembly GCA_007922755.1. NCBI lineage: Eukaryota > Metazoa > Chordata > Mammalia > Rodentia > Pedetidae > Pedetes > Pedetes capensis. The sequence goes on along the minus strand of VMDO01004282.1, from coordinate 1,431 downwards.
TCCTGATGGCTAAGAATGTTGAACATTTTTTTGTATGATTGTTAGTCATTTGTATTTCTTCTTTTGAGAAGTCTGTTCAGTTCTCTTGCCTATTTTTTGATTGGATACTTTGCTTTCATGGTGTTTAATTTTTTAGCTCTTTATGTTTTCTAGATGTGAATCCCATGTCTGAGTGTAGCTGATAAAGATTTTCTCCCATTCTGCAGACTGTCTCTTCACTCTGGTAATTGTGTCCTTTGCTGTGCAAAAGCTTTTTAATTTCATGCAATCCCATTTGTCAGTTCATGTTATTGTTTCCTGAGCTATTGGGGAACTATTCAGAAAGTCCTTGCCTATGCCTGTGTCTTGAAGTATTTTCCCTATGTTTTCTTCTAGCAGTTTCAAAGTCTTAGGTTTTACATTAAGGTCTTTGATCCATTTTGAACTGATTTTTGCACAGGGTTTGAGAAAGGGATCTAGTTTCAGTCTTCTACATGTGGATATCCAGGTCTTCCAGCACCATTTGTTGAAGAGGGTGTCTTTTTTCCAACTTATATTTTTTGTACTTTTGTCAAATATCAGGTGGCTGTAGCTGCATGGGTTTATTTCTGGATCCTCTATTCTGTTCCATTGGTCTACATGTCTGTTTCTGTGCCAGTACCATGCAGTTTTTGTTACAATGGCTTCCTAGTAAAATTTGAAATCAGAAATTGTGATGTCCCCTGCCTGGTTCTTTCTGCTCAGCATTCCTTTAGTGATTCAAGGTTTTTCATGCTTCCATGCGAATTTTAGGATTGTTTTCTCTATTTCTATGAAGAATGTCATTGGGATTTTGATGGAGATTGCATTAAATCCATTGTTGTTGTTCTTGTTAGGTGCCATTGAGTCTGTATCTGACTTATAGCGACCCTCATAGGGTTTTTTTTTTTTTAGAAATTTTTAATGTACATCATAATGTGATTCATTTTGACATGCTTTTCATTGTGACAATTTTCATATATGCAATTTGGTAAACATTATTCATATAGGTTACCCCTTACCCTCCTCTATGTTTTCCCCCTCCCCCTTCCCATCTAAGTTTTCCATCCAAGTCTTCTCTATCTTTTACTATATAGTATTTTTCTATATGTCCTTGGGTTCCATTTCTGTTTAAGATAGAAACTTTTCCTGCAGTGGTCTTTGTTTCTATCTTGTTAGAACAATTACATGCGACTTCTAGTCCATTTATATTGACCTCATTCTTATCTTCCCTCCCCTCCTTTTAATGTGATCTGACCTTTGAGTAGGATTTTTCCTTCTTGTAATTTTGAGTCAGCTCTCTCATATGAGTGAGAACATGTGTTGTTTCTCTTTCTGAGCTTGTGTTCGTTCACTTAAAATAATTTTCTCTAATTCCATCCATTTTGCTGCAAATGACCCTATTTCATTTTTCTTGATTGCTGAATAGTATTC